>CAUYON010211672.1:0-27623 GCA_963573935.1 Arctocebus calabarensis
ATATAGTGATCAAGAAAATGCCATGAAGGCTAACTGTAACAGTACGATCAAAACATTTCTGAATGTATATGAATCGTGCCCTATGATTGCACCAATGTACAGAATTATGATTCAATAAAATTATAAAAAAAAAAAGAAAAAGATGCTAAGCATGTAAAATATAAAATTTCATACTCTAGATGAAAATTTTATTCCCATAGTATCAAAAGATCGATTTCAACACTTGATACTATTTACACAGAGGAATGAAAAGATAGAGTAGAAAACTTTTTAGACTGCGTTTTCATGAATAATTTATATTCATCAGCTTTAGGTATTTAATCCTTAAAGGGACTAATGAAGCCCCCGTGATGGCGCACCTATTGCTGTTCTTTATTATTTTTCTCCTTAAGTCTTAACAAGCTGTAATTACAGTTACTTGCATTTTGTCTTGAACAAGCTTTATGATAACAAAGAGTAGTGACAAGTAGCTGTTTTTCACTTCATGAGCACCAAACTTACTGCCGATATGTAAATGAGGAGCTGCAAAGCTAGAGGAGAGCCGGGAGATATTCCCATCTGTGTGAATGAAGCAGCTATTTCACAACTCAGTGGACCTTAAACACAGCAGACGCCCAAGTCTGTTCAGCGCATGGGGTGGGTTTTTAAATATGTTCAATTACTGCTTGTCTTCCAGCTGCTGTTTGAACTTGAACATGGCTTCCGTAATAGTAGGGAGTCTGCTTTCACATCACTGCTGTATAAAAATCATGTCTGTGATTAATCGCTACCACCAGACTAAATAGCCATTCTAAATTCATAAGTACAAATTTGAATTTCACTGTGTTCAAAACCTCTCCCTTGGGGTGAAGAGGGTGGAATGTAGTTACTAAGAAGGAAAGATGAGAAGAATGACCTCGGACAACCTTGCTTGTTGTTATTTTTATGTGTTGATCTGAATATGGATATTATATAAGTCCTATTACACATAATTATATTTTAAACATACCATAATTAAATCAATTTTTAGTGAGATACTTAGGAAATCAATACCATTTTTAAATAGAAACTGCATAAACATGAGAAGGAAATAAGCACTTTGACAGACTATGTTCATTCTTCACTGGGAGAAATAAAATTGAAACACTACCTTAATGTTTATTTAAAAATAAAGACAGTCATCAAGAACTTTGTGATTATTTGTTAAACTCTGTCAGATCACTACATTATAAATACATTGAGGAAACAGGCATATAAATGAGAAAGATGCAATTTAGCTACAGTGCAAATATGAAAACCCAATCCTGATAATTTCTGTAAAAATTAAAACTCAAATTCATGTATCATAAAAGTTATAAAACATCTTTCATGTTATATCACGTATACCAGCTTTTTTTTAAAGCATCGAATTACTCTTTCTCCAATATAAATTAAAAAATAACATCTTCTACTTCTTCCTTTTCTTATTGTATTAGTTACTGGTGCTACTTGCAATAATGTCATCATTTCCATTTAAAATGCCAATTATAAGATCATATGAGTTTTGGATAAATGTAAATTAGCATTATCTTCTTTATAGCTGTTGCCTTAGCAATTAAAATAGACTATTTCATCAAGTCAATTCATTTTCCAAATCCAGGTGACATATATTTTGTAAGTTTGTGTAATTATTGTAAATAATATCCTGTATTTTAGACTGTAGGAATTCAGAATGAGTAATAAATATCTGAAACAGGCATTCAGATAACTTAAACCCCACATTTACTTTATAATGGAGAGAATGCATGGGTACATTAAGGATGATAGGTTGCAAATGAATCTCTTATTTTCTAGGCTTATCAGAGCCTGGGTGAATAAGGCCTTTGTATGACACACTTTCAGAGGCTATAAGTTTCTCAGAATTATGTTGCAAGTTATTTTTATTACTCCCAAAGCACTTCTGTAATGTTATTTCCTGGCCTTTAACAGATTCATTCTTCTCGCTTTTTCTATGTGAAAGCATTGTGGATTGGTATGTAAAATAAGTTGGAGTTAATTAGTGGAGCTAAACTTTAGGGAAGCCTGCACAAGTGACCCAGGATTTGAAGGGTATTATGCTAATCATAATTTTGAAGCTTCAAACTCTTTGTTTTCCCTAAGATGTAGAAAATTTGTGGTGAAGGAGTGTCTAAAACATTTTAATAAGTCAAATGCAATCATCATTTATTTGAAGCAGTATGCTGCTGATTGTCAAAGGTCAATGCTGTCAAATAGCTCAAGAAAAGTATTTCTCTCAGAAGAGAATTCAGCATAGTATGGTTGTGTCAACTGTTACAGACACATTCCAACAAAAGTGGTTGTAAAATTATATTCCTATTGCCTTATGTTGTGAAAACTAAGATGATTCTCCAAGGGTGTAAATAAAAATGAGCAAATACTTTCAATGGACTAAGGCAAAAACTTCCATCACATATGTATGCATTTCTAAACAAAATGTTCATTATTATCATTATTTTAATTTTTCTTTATACAATTGCCTTTTTATGCATTCATTTAGTAAGTACTTCATTTGCACCTCACATATGTCAGGTATTCTTTTAGGATTTGGAGATCCAGGGGGAAAAAAAATTTCATACAAATTTTTACTTTTACAGACCTTGCTGGTAGTGCAAAAATATACATAAATAAACAAGTTGAAAGAACCAAATATGGATAAGGAGGAGAGAGTTCTGAAGTAGGTTATTTTAAATGAGAAGGTCAGGGAAGGCCTTGCTGAGAACACCCATTTAAAAAATCACCAAGAGAACAGTAAGCAGACAGAACAAGTTTAATATAAATCTCTGAGGTGCAAATGTGCCCGGAATATGTTGATTGTAGCTTTTCTTTATGATCAAACACGTATCCAATTTATGATCAACATTTACCAAAAAAGAAGGAAAAGAAAAAGAAAACCTACGGAATAATTAAATTAAAAATACCCCCAAATTAGAAGATTTAAGATTGCTTTATCTGCAAACAATCTGCTGTAATTCACAAAATTAATTGTACATATATTTCAAAAATATTTTATGAACCCATTTCATTCCATCTGTCTCACAAATAATATAGCAGCTGCAAAATCATATTAAGATGTAAAGTTTACAATTGCATCACTGTGCACACAGTTCCAGTTATTATAATACTGATCCAAAAAAATTCCAAAGTCACTATGTGTTGTGAGAAAGAGAGTTGGGGGGCCAGGGCCAGGCTTGTGGAGTCTTTAGTGCTTCTTAAATTCTGAAGGGTAAATAGGCCCTTAAATAGCAAAAAACTTAGAGCATTTATTTCACCAATTGGAAAGAATTACCTCCATCTTATACATACATACTTCTTTTCCTTTTCTTTCTTTTGCATGTATTATGTTACTCATTTCATCAGGCTCAAAGGAGCCTCATCGATCCATTGAAAGCATAAGGTTTATTTCAATTCTGGTTTGTCATGAGCTTTCCATTCTCTCCTCCTCCACCCTGAAATGTTTATTTTATTTTATTTTGTTTTTTTTAATTTTGAGACAGAGCCTCAAGCTGTCACCCTGGATAGAGAGCTGTGTCATCATAGCTCACAGCAACCTCCAATTCCTGGGCTCAAGCGAGTCTCTTGCCTTTGCCTCCCAAGTAGCTGGGACCACAGGCGCCCGCCACAACGCCCGGCCATTTTTTAGTTGCAGCCGTCATTGTTGTTTGGCAGGCCCAGGCTGGATTCGAACCCGCCAGCTCAGGTGTTACGTGGCTGGCGCCTTAGCCCGCTGAGCCACAGGCGCCAAGCCCCCTGAAATGTTTAAAATGTAACCATAGATCAGTATCTAGTCCTTAAGACATAGATAGAAACATTTCTTATTCCATATGTTATTAATTCTTTCTTTGTTTTTCTACTCTATGAATTTTTAAACTTTATTCAGATAATTTTTTAAATCATACTTAATATGTACACAAATTTCATTGTTTTATTGAGGTATAGTATTCCACAATTTCCCATATTGCCACATTATACTCATCTCATTCCTTGCTGATAGACTAAACCTGCTCCAAATTCCTCCTACAATAATCCATGCAAAGATAGGAATACCTCCATATGGACTGTGCAAGAATTTCTTTTGAATGTTTTTCGAGAACAGTACATGGAATGGGTCAATGAATGTAAAACCCTACCTATAATCTACACAATCTTTTTTTCCTAAATTATAACTTAAAAATACAAAATAAAAGATATAATTAGATACAAAATATACATATTTTCTTCTTTGGTATAATATTTCTTTAAAATACTTTTATTTGTATCTACCAATCTTAGCAATATCATGCTACAAAATAATATCATTATGACATTTAAAATTGTGTATCTGATTTTTTCCTTTAATGATGTACTTTATTTTTTTTCTTTTGCATTTAGAAAATTATTCATTTGTTTTGAAAAATTAGATTCCATGGGATGATTTGCCCCCAAAGTAATTCTTTTTTTTTTTCTTGCACTAATAAGAGCTGTCTTTTTTTTATCTATTACATAATAATTGTATGGATTACTTATGTCATATATATTTAGAAAACTGATTCCATTTAGCCCTAGTATGATATGGATGTATTTTATTTTTTCAGGTCTATTTATCAGGAATATTTTCCAG
Source organism: Arctocebus calabarensis (assembly GCA_963573935.1). NCBI lineage: Eukaryota > Metazoa > Chordata > Mammalia > Primates > Lorisidae > Arctocebus > Arctocebus calabarensis. The sequence goes on from CAUYON010211672.1 coordinate 4,616, forward strand.
CTCTCCAAGTCATATTTAGAAGTATGCGTATTATTTCCTTGTGTTATTTTTCCTAAAGCTTTAGCAGAGAGATCAGCTGCGAAAGTGTGCAGTCATAATTCATACTATTTTCCCAGCTTTTTAAATATAATTTGATTAAAAGCATTCTATCATTCCTGAGCTAGGTTTTACACTACACAGTCATTTCTAATTTACTCAAGATGAGATATTTGAACTGTTTTCCCAGTACAAGTTCAGGTTTTACTTAAAACGAAAAAAAAAATGGTGCAGAGCATTTATTTTTGGAGGCTTGTTCTTCTCTACCTTAAATTTTATTCTATTTTCTTCCTTGCCATGGGAAGACAAGCTAATGAATTTTGACCATAATAATAATGTAAAATATTAGAAAAAGAGGTCACTGTGTGCCTCAGCCCTTTCATTCCTCCTTTTCTTTCTGATCTTTGTATATGTTAAATCTCACATCTCTGCAGATCCTAAGTCTAATTCCCTTTTCACAGCTAGAATCATCTTTTCTTGACATGAATCACATCCTTTGCTGTCTTCGCTTAACCTCCCTCAATGGTTTCTCCATGCTCCTACAGTAAAATCCACATTTGTCATTGTGTATAAGGCAATAAATTCCCTTGGTCCTGGAAACATTTCACCTCATTCCGTTTCACTCTTGCTTCCACAGACAGCATTAACTACACTAGTCTTCGTTTCTTTGAATAGATACAGAAATCATTATATATTTGTATGTATATGTTTGTGTGTGTATGTGTGCTTAGGTTTGCACTTCGTAACTATGAGATGTCTCAAAAATGATATCCTGGCAGGAATAATAACACCTAGAACCTAGATATTGGTTTCTAAATACCATTCCCTAAGAAAGCAAAACAAGCCCCTTGGGCAAATTCTTGACTCTAGGGGTGTGGCCAGGAAAGTGCATTTGACTGGAATATCTTCTGGTTCCAGAAAGTATGAAATTTTTTAAGAGAAAAAAGATGAAATGAGTCAAGGAGTCATCATGAGGGAGTGCCAAGTGCCAATGGCAAAATCAAAGTCATTTTGAGCAATAAAAGAGATAGTCCTACAGTCTTGTTGATAGATTATAACACATAGAACAAAATAAGTGTGCACCACTCCATAATCTTGGGTTGTTTTCCTGATTTGCTTGAGTACTTTGCAAATTATATGCACTCGTCCTTTATCAAATGTAGCTTGCAAATATCTTCTCCCATTGTGTAGGTTGTCCAATTACTCTTTTGTTAGCTTAGCTGTGCAGAAGCTTTTAAATTTAATCAAATCCCAGTTATTAATTTTTGTTGTTATGATTTTCATTTGGGTCTTAGTCATAAATTCTTTGCTTCATCCACTATCTAGAAGAATGTTTTCTATATTTTCTTCTAGAATTGTTAGAAAACTTAGTATCTCGGTTTAGGAAGGAATTGTCCAGGATAACCTGGGCATTGTTCCTCTTCCTTGCAAACAGGAGTCTTTCAAATCTTTGTGCAGTGAGGAGTGGAGTTTCTGACATACAACTCAAGGTGGGCTGCTCTTGGAGTTTTTCAGCTGCAGTGCAAGATGGGACATGAACATGAAGATTTCATTCACCCAGAGAAGCTTTCTTGAGCCTGAAGGAACAACAAGCTCACAATGAATTGTGGGCTTCTTTTGTCTCTTTCTATTTGTAAGATATGATTCCACTTCGTGTAACTTGTGCATGAGTATGTTCTGTCTTAGCAGACTCATATGAATTGGTAACCAAGCAGGATGTATCTCCTTAAAAACTGTGGAATTATTTTTCTCTAAAAATTCTAAAGGTATTTTTAACTATTTGAAATCAATTAAAAGTAAAAAACCATTATATTGTTTTTCATATCATGGGCCCAAAGTCATTATTAATATGATACTGTGGGATCAAATATGCCCAGATGTTAAAATTGAGTTTTTATATACTCATCAATGATTTTCCTCCAAAGGAGAACATTAATCCCATAATTATAGAAAATTAGATTATGGACTTTTATAACAAGGACAACAAATTTGAATCACAGAAAACAAAAATTATATGTTTTTTAGAAAACTAAGCATTTCTGAATGTTAATTTTTATAATACCAAACTGATTGAGACATGACTAAAGTAATAAAAATTAAAGCAAAAATCACCAAAGGTGTTAATCCTGTTAAGATCAGAATGATAATTGGAATAGAGAAGCAGCCATCATAAAAAGAGAAACTATAATATCGTTATTTATAATATCACAGATTTGTTTTTGTACTTTTTAATATATGATGACCATCTTTTAAAAAAAATCTTTGTTTAAATACACAGTAATGCAAGCAAATATACATGTATTGAATAATGTGTACATTTATATTTAAAAAAATTTATATTGTTGAGGTGTTACTCTGGCTTTGTAGGCCCTGACATGAAGGTTAATATTGTGTAACATAACAATCTTTGTGAATGTAGATGGAATTGCTGCTTATTGTCTAACATTTACCATAACAATAATTCATTGTCAGAATTATTCAGTTGGTTTTACAAAAATACTTGATTTTTTTTCTTTAACAAAGTACATGAAGAGAAGAGAATATCTTTGCTTTATATACACATGTTTCCAAATTCATCTCATATTTCACAGTATGACTAGGTAGGCCAGTTTTTTATTGTTCCCATCATATGATTTTAATCTTACTTTTGTACCTTATGCCATCATTCTGGATTGGAATAATCTCTCAATTCTTTTTCCAGTTTTGCATGACAGCAATGAAGCCAAGCTGCATACTCAAATGTTTCCTGGAGCCGTCTCTGAGTCATCTCATTTATTTTGATCAATTTCTTCATGCTTGTTCTAAGGAAAGTCTTTCATACTAGTTTCTAAATTATTAGAAAATATATTTTAGTTTGCTCAAGTGTCATACTGATATCATATATATATGCATATTCCTATGTGTCTCTGGTCTATTATCATATTAGATAATCCTGTACTCAGATAATTACCTGGCAGATGATAGAAACTAATAAATACTTATTGATTTGGCATCATCCCCTGATCTCTTTTGTTCACCTTAAGGTTCATTAATATTCAGCTTTTAAAATATACTATTAGCACAATCCTGAAATTTTTTACTCTTCTTATTTTTTTTTAATTTTTTATTTTAGAATGTTCATCTTAATTTATTCTGTGGCTAAATGTCAAAGAATTAATTTCAGAGACACATTGAGATAATTCAACATTCTAAGTTGTCATAAAGGCATATTAGTTTATTTTTTTAATTATGACACTATTATATAATGGAAAGAACATAAGTTTTGGTATTAGATAAACGTTGCTTTGTTGTACAATTATGAAAATCCTGAATCTGCCGCTTTGTTTCTATGTGCCTTTTTGGTTTGGGCAATTCATTTCTGAGCTTTCAAATGTTCATCATAATAATAGCTATCTTCTTCTTTTCTATGTATGTTCATTATGCTCAGTAATGTATGAGATATGTTTACACTTGGAACACAGTCAGTATTGCTTTTTTCTCTACAACCCGAACCATCATCTTCTTTAACAACAGACATATATTAAACACTTACTATACGTTCGGCACTGTCATGGGCCTTAGAAACATACATCTTAAGACTTGATCCTTTCATGTAAGAAGCTCAAAATCCTATAATCAGAGCAAAAGCCTTTGAAAACTATTTATAAATTGTATACTAACTGTTATCTAAGGATAATGACCACCTGTGCTCAATTTTTAGATAGCACACTATTCCTATTTAGATTATAGCATTTGACTCATTAGTAGAGTATGTACAAGCTTTTTTTGTACATTCTATTATTGCAACTATTCTATTTCTAAAAGTAGAAAACTTGACTTATTGTATGTGCATTCCTAGAAAATTGCATTGGTGGGCCCCTTGCACAAGTGTCAAAGAATCAAAGAGAAATGTTCCCTATATGAAAGACTAAAATCGATATTTATGTCCTCTGAATTATACAGTTTCCAATGCAATGTCTATTTTATAGCATATTCTCTGAAACATTAACTTTTATTTCTTTTATTGCTTGCTTTTTTCTATTATTACTCTTTTATAGTCTGAAAAGATTTAACCTGAAGTCATTAAAATTTTGTGAATGTGAAAAATTAAAATATTTCTCTTGGCTGGGTGTCATGACTCACTCTTGTAATTGATCCCAAGAGTTCAAGACCAGCCTGGGCAACAGAGAGAGACTATTTTTCTCTAGAAAAAATAAATAAATTAGAGAGCATGGTATCCCACACCTATAGTCTCAGCTACTTGGGAGGCTGGAGTGGAAGGATCACTTTAGGCTAGGAGCTCAAGGCTCCAGTGAACTATGATTATACCAATCTACTTCAGCCTGAGCGACAAAGTAAGTGCCCATCTTTAAAAAATACAAGCATACTTACATAAATAAATAAAATATTTTTCTTAAAATAATGTTTTCTGGGCATTTTCTTAATACTGTGTGCTAAATATTTTTAAGGTTGCATGAACCACTTAATGGACATTTATGAAAATATGCAATTTTTATCATGAGTATTTTCTAGAAAAGATAGAAAAAAATAAATTTAATTTTTTTAAATTAGCGAAATATTATCTGTAGTAAACAAAATAAATAATGAGCCCTCCCAGACACCCATGCCCTAATCCCTGACATTTCTGAGTATGGTACCATACAGAGCAAAAAAGACTTTGCAGAGAGATGTAAGATTCTGGACCATGGGATGGGGAGATATTTGTGGCTTATTCTGGTGCAATTGATCCAATCACACAAATCCTTAATAAGTGAGAACACGCAATTCTTTGTGTCCCCCACAAAGTTCATGTATTGAAACTGGATCACCTGTGTGTTAGTATTAAGAGGTGAACCTTTAAGAGGTAATTAAGTCATGAGGATGAAGTCCTCACCTATGAAGCTAGTGATTGATAAGAGGATGAAGGATACACACTAGCTCCCTCTAGGTTTTTTCCCCTCAAGGATATAGCAAGCAGGCATCATTTCGGATGCCGAGTAAGCCCTTATCAGACACCATAATTGCTAAGACCTTGATCTTGGATTTCCACAGCCTCTAGAACTATGAAAAACAAATACTCACTATTCATAAATTAGTCATTCTAAGATATTTTATTATAGTAGCGTGAATGAACTAAGAACCTTTTACAGCTATGGTCAGAAAAAGCGATGTGAAGACCAAAGCAGAGCCATAGGGACATTACCTTGCCAGAGAAAAAGTAGTTAAAATATAAGTAACGGTGGAAGTCTTTGGAAGTTAGAAGGACAAAGAATCGGATTCCCTATAGAGCTTCTTGAAAGGCACGCAGCTCTGCCAATACCCTGATTTTAGCCCAGAAAGACTTATGTGAGTTTTCTGACTTACTGAACTTTATATGGTAATTTTTTGTTTTAAACTGCTCAGTTTGTAGCAATTTATTACAACACTAATGGACAAGTAAGACAATTAAATTTTCCATAATTGTGAAAATGAAACTTGGACATTTTTAAAATTACAAATGCAATATAAAGTATAATTGTAGGGTTATATATTAGTGAATATTCTTCTAATATTAAATCTATAAATGCCAAAGTATGAAAATTAATTACTGAAACAATTTAAATAAATCTTTGAATACATACATAGGTAGATTTCATCTTTTTAGTCCATGCTTCCTTTCCTGTTATGACACTTTTAACAGAGCTATACTAAGTATTTTGTTCGAAAGGGCTATAAAATATTAATCTGATTAGCAATCACAGTACTAAAAGTAATTTAAACTGTTAAAATATAACTATATTATATTTAAAATAATTTCTGTATATAATTTTATATTAAAATAAATTTAATTTAATAAGTTTAATTACATATGATCAGTAAAATAAAAAAGGTAAATCTAAGAAAGGTCTATGAAAAATGTTGCCTTCACTATTCTGAGAGACAAATGATTCTGAATGTTAAACTTTTCAGTATTCATTTGTACCAATGATAATTAAAGCTAAAATATAAAGTATAATATGTCTGATGCCATTAAATGTGTTTCTATTTCCATGTCTTCATCTTCTCCATTTTCTCACCACTGCATTTACTGATAATCCTAACTAAAATATCAATTTTAACATATTTTGAGTCAATATATTAATGATGTGTGTATGCTTAAGTGCTTTTGCTTTGGACAACTAGTGTTAGCCAAGTTATTTGATAAACATTGCATTCAAATCACATGTACAATAAGAAAAATTTTTGCTGTTTTTTTTTTTTTGTTGCATTTTGGTTGAGGCTGGGTTTGAACCCACCACCCTTGGTATATGGGACCGGCGCCCTATTCACTGAGGCACAGGCACCACCCAATAAGAAAAGTATTAATTTAAATCAAAAATGATCTACATAAAAGCTTGTTGGTAAATAATCCATAGTTCAGTGTATATCTTTCCATGTAAATTTATTAACTTATTTATTCCTTCATTTATTTGCTAAATAATTATTGCTTTTATTGAAAAATAAACATATGGTGATATGTCGGGAATATGGCAGCATTAGCTGGGAAGTCAAATCTAGTATAACACAAACAACATTAAACACAACCACCACCACCACAACAACAAAAAAAGCACCAATGCATCAGCCCTGCCACTATTATACTAGTGTTCATCTTCTCATAAGCATTCAGGCAGGGTTGCAAAGTGAAAATATTTAGTGTACATAAATGGTCAGTTTTTTTAAAGACGTTTTAAGAGCTTTTGACGAAATAATGTAAAACAGACGCTAAAATAATCTAATACAACATTTGGATGTGGAAATGAAAAATTAATTTTAAAATGAATTTAAATTCTTTAAAAATATTCTGAAGAGTAACTTTGCTATATAGACAGCACAATCACAGACTCTAAAAAACAGTTAACACATTGGTGTATCACTAAAGCATAAATGATGATATATTTTCATTATACTCTATGGTAGTTCCAAAGATAGTTGAATAAGATTTTTCAGTATTGTAAACCACTTTTGAAGTGAACATTGACAGCACGGATTTTTGCCATGGAATGCAGTTAGTGTATTTAGTGACTTAAAAATTACTTCTCAGTACTAGGTAGCTTAAAAGAACCAGGTAGAATTCTGATATTTAAGAGGAACCAAATAGCATTCTTCAAATTTTTGAGAAAATGCCATTTGAATGATGGAATTCACCAAATCTATATTTCATTAGAGACAAAAGTAAGAAGAGAGAGCATAATCTATAAGGAGAGTTATCTTCTTCTTAAAAGAAAATAAAAAAGAACTTGTAACTATTCAAGTTACCTTACAAATGAATGGACGGCTACATAAAACAGTGAGCTCTGTCCTGGGAGGGTTCACACATGGCCTGAATGTAATTTCAGTGCAAAAGCATTAAATAAGAAAATTACAATGTGCTTTTAAATTGAGAGAGGATAAAACTGAGATTCTCTTTATTCCTAAAATGATATTATTTCATATTTCTGGTATTTACTATAGATAAATATTGTTTTCAGTAAATGTTCTACAATGCTATTTCAGCATTGACAAGTGGGGGACGGAATAAGATGAATATCAGGCAATTCAATGAATTAATGAGCTATATTTTTACTCAACAGATTCACTAGTATTTCCCTATATGCCTGCTTACTTCTTTTACTTTGAGCATATAAACACAATGATTTTTTAAAATTTTATTTTTCTCTTATTTTTCTACCCCAACACATACTGAGATAGAGATAACCAAGAAAATGATTAAAGATAAAACCAAACTGTTTCAGGAACACATGAGGAGGTTAAAAGCCTCTCTGCTCTTTGACACTTAATTCAAGAACAAAAAGGTTCAGTTTGTGACTTTTTATTCTTTATTATACCATTCATGACAGCTCATCAATTATAAGAAATACTTTTGGAAATGTCCTTAAAACTATGTGAATGATAATAAAAATTCTTTCCATAAAAAGATGAGCTATTACATTTTAACAAAGGTTACATATCTATTAAATTACTCTCCCTTTTTCTCCTCCCCACTCCATAACACCGTTGAAAGAAAAAGTCTGGAATGTGAGCAGTTCATTGCAAGAATTGCAAAATAGATAGCAGTTACTGCCTCTGTGATTTTGGTAATGTCATGGTTATAGGGCACTAGCCATAGAAATTTGTCTTTTATATTTTCCAGACTATAATGCAATTCATAATTTAGGTAATTTAATTTGTTGAATTTTGTATTAGAAAAATCTACCATATGTCAAATAAACATAGGTTAATAAATAAAATATCACTAAAAATTTTATAGCAAAGATTACAATTCTAATGATCCTCCACCCTAGTTTGCTTCCATAACAAAATCTTACTAATTTTAGTGCTTTTCTGTAGACTTTCCCTCCACATTTCTAAATAATATCCTTCTTTTTTTATATTTTAGATGTTAGATCTTATTTATTGGTGTCATGTTATGATAAATCAGGATTATCTCTGTTTCTATTTCCTATTTACTTCTCCTTCAGTTCCTTGGGTAATTATATTCTTATTTAATTAAATAATTAGTATAATTTTATGTTATGACTATAACTGTAAATACTGTAAAGTCATAAGCTAAGTGGACATACCTTTTTTATCATTAATAATTAAGAATTTTATTAAAAGATACTAAAATAAAATGAAGGAATTATTAATCTCTTTATTGTCCTCCTTTAATGTTTACTGGTTTTTACCAAATCCTTCTAAATCCAGTATTCTAGTGTTTTACTGTGCCCTTGTCCCCTTTCCTGAATCTCGTATCTTCTTTTGTTTGTGCTTACCTTTTATTTGGTAAGGAATAATTTTCATTTCTTTTTAAGAAAAGGCAAGTACAATTAAAAAATTTTATCAATAAACTTATTTAGTTGATAACCTGAGTTGGTAAAAAATCAAATTGTCATTGTTATAATGTGATTTTTGTTCTTGGATATATACCTAGTAGAAGAATTATAGGATCAAATGGCAGTTCTATTTTTAGATATCTAAGTATTCTTCAAGTATCTTTCCAAAAGGATCATGTTAGTTTGCATTCCCACCAGCAATGTAGATGGGTTCCCTTTTCTCCACATCCATTCCAACATCTCTGGTTTTGGGATTTTGTGATGTGGGGTAATCTTACTGGAGTTAAATGATATCTCAAAGTAGTTTTGATTTGCATTTGTCTGATGATTAAGAGAAGTTTCTTTTCAAGTCCCTTGTCCACCCTGAGATGGGATCACTTGTTCTTTTCTTGGTAGCACACCATGGAATACTATGCAGTCTTAAAGAAAGATGGAGACTTTACCTCTTTCATGTTTACATGGATGGAGCTGAAAAATATCCTTCTTAGCAAAGTCTCTCAAGAATGGAAGAAAAAGTATACAATGTACTCAGCCCTACTATGAAACTAATTTCATATGAACTCTATAACCCGATTAGAGCACAAGAAAATGGGGAAAGTGGCAAGGGAGGGGAGAGGAGGAGGGAGAGTAATTGGTAGGTCCACACCTAAGGTGCATCTTAGAAGGATACAGGTGAAACTTACAAAATGTAGGATATAAATGTTTGAACACAATAATAGCTAAGAAAAGGCCACAAAGGCTATGTTAACCAGTTGTATGAAAATATTTCAAATTGTATGTAAAACCAGCACACTGTACCCCATTATTGCATTATTGTACACAGCTATGATTTAATAAAAAAAAAAAAATCAAACCGCTCAGAATTTTGAAGGTATTTCTCTTATGTTTAAATTTTTTTTCAATGCTGCTTTTTAATAACGCAGATATTATTTTATTGCTCATTTTAACCTTTGTACCTTTTATTCACTCTCCTGAAAGGTTTTAGTACTTTAAAATGTTGAAAAAATACTTTTGGGTGGTTCTATTTCCTTTATTATCTTTCAATCAGCTTTAAATAAACTCTTTATAATTACATTGATCCTAGAAAATTTTCTTGAATTATAATTACATCGATCCCAATCAACTCTCTGGAATTACTTCATTGCTCTTTATTTCCTTCTAGATTATCTGTGACTCTTTCCAAATCCCACATGAGACTGATATTGGATCTCACGGACTATAAAATTGTCACTTATTCTGTGTCTTCATGAAATGCCAGATTATCCTCATCCATTATTTCTTTATTATTGTCTCATATCTCTACCTCTTTTAAAAGTGCACATAGAGTATTACTTAACTTCTTAATTCTATCTTATTAATTTCTTCACAAGATTCGAATGTGTGTGTATAATTGTGTGCAAAACCTCGTTACCACTCTAACATAGGGAGCGATTTCCTCTGTTTTATATTTGAGTTCACTAATTTTCTCTTCTACATAGAATTTGTTGTTTCATCTTTCATTAAGTTTTTATTTTTGATAAAAATATTCTGATTTCTAAAAGTTAATTTTTACTGCCTTCTCATAACTTTTTATTATTTTACTGTCATATAACACCTCATTTATATGAATCACAGAATCTTATTAATCTGCACAGTCCATTCATATTACTTTTTTAAGGATTATAGTATCAATCCACATTTTTTATGAATGGTAATGGCATATCTTTTCTGTACACCCACTGTAATTGTACAGGACACTGTCCCCTCAAAGTAGTTTCATCATTTTCTTTTACCAGACCCCATAGACTTATCACCAGCTCAGGGCCACTTTCTTGAGAGTATCCATTATATTAGTATTTGAATCACTTGATTTGACAATTATAAGTACTTAGAGTTTTTTTATTCTCTAACTACTATTTTTTATTTTTTTTTGTTTTCTTGTATTTCTTAGGACATAAATGTCTTGCTCAGTTTTTAGTGAGCTGCTTCAACCACCATGTCTTTGTTTCCTCCAAATTTTTCTTATTGTAGGAGTGATTTTCTTTATTCTTTCCTATTAATTTCCTAAACTACTAGTGATAATATATTGCATTTAATTCACATCACATTAAAAAATAAGACATAAAAGCTCTGATTGAAAGTTTGCTTTCAGAGGAAAAAATACAGGTGCTTCTATTGCAAGGTGATGAGAGTGATACAATTCTTTGTCAAGTGACCTCAAAGTATACTTCATGAAGTTCTCCCTCTTTGATTCCAACTGTCTTCTGTTTGGAGGCCAATCTTTTGGTTGCTGTCATTCATAGTATAAAAGAACAATAGTGATTTAGTGATTGGTTAGTTTTGCTGATTGTCGCTGTTCACCAGAAACTTCCCTTAGCCATCAGTCAGACTTTAATACTCAATCATTAGTTTACTCCAATCACTTGGTCATCTGCAGTCTTACATCTATCTTTTATCATCCAAAATGTATTGGCTTTATTTACTTTGTTTTATATTCCTACTTTTCCTTATATACTAATGTCTTTGACATTATTTTCATGTCATAGTGACATTTCAAAAGGGAAAAGACCATTACCCTAAGTAAAGTATCTCAAGAACAGAAAAACAAACACCACATGTACTCTCTACTAAATTGGAACAAACCATTGGGTGTACATGTGCACAGAGGGAAGTAAACCTCATTGGAAATTAAATAGCAGGGAGGAGAGAGATTGGAAGGGGCAAAAATCTACCTAATGGTTACAATGAACACTACTGGAGTGATGAGCACGTTTATAGCAGAGACTCAAGCAATTCATGTAACAAAAACATTTGGACCCCTTTAATATTCTGAAATAAAAAAGGAAACATTAAAAATTGTATGGAAAAATTGCAATCATTAATTAGAGGTCGTATTTAGGCATAATTAGAAGTCATTTTTTTTTTCATCCTTTGCATCTGGACACATGCTAAAGCCAGGAAGAATGAAGGAACTACTCACTACAGAATATGACTTTCAGTAACGACAACTGTGAAATTGATAGATTTTTCTCTATTCAACAACACCTTTGCTTAACCAGATCTTACATATTTAATCCAAGAAATATTTATTATTTCCTTTTCATATGAACATGTGCTCCTTTATTCCCTACCTTGGTTCAGGTAAATTTACCTACTACTATTCAGTGGTCTAAGGAGCAATTCGGTAAACACATTTCTATAAAATGATATAAAGCCACATCATATAAACCATACTCCATGTTTGAAGGTGACTATCACTTTTGAAATAATTCATTTTTAATCTCATAACTCTCATACTATCATGAAAAGAAGGAATCAGTCTTTGAAGATAATGCCTGTATGATTTCTATGACAAGTATTATGATGGATCATTTAACTCCTAGAAGTCCATTTTCCATACTTTTATGACCTATTTTTACCCTTCATTAAATGTCTATAATTTAAGGCACTGTATTACTATTGGCAGTTGATAAAAGAATCGACACAGCTCACCCAAGTGTGTCTGTATTTCTTCTGTTTGGCCAAATATTCCTATAAAGTTCCACAAGTAAATATTATCTTTGAGAAAAAGTCATTCAAGAAGGGGATTGGATTTCCCATTCCTTTGGCCATGCCAGTACTGTCTTCCTCAATTTCTACATATTATGAATTTCTGGGTTCTTCTAAGGAGGCACATTTTGAACCTAATTCAATTCAGTAGTCATTTCTTTCTATACAATTCCATAGTTTTCCAGTTCAGGCCTCACTTTCCATTTAATTTGTATTTTTTATATTATCCGTTAGTTTTAAAATTAATTTATGGAGACCACAATGTTTAATATCTCTTAACATTTGTTAAACTTACATATTTTACCTAACAAATGATCACCAAAAGTCGCTAAGGGACATGCTCAGCTATGTGCAACCCATTAATGACCAGGAACCATAATAAGAAAAGAACCTTAAAAATAAATTTAAAATGCATTATAGTAAGCAACTAAAGAAATTTTAACAAATCCATGTCAAAATGAAGCTTTTTTTAATTAATGGAGAACTATATGCATATAGACTGACAATTTGTGCATTTGTTACTGAAGGTAATAACATACAAATAAGATCATTATAATTCAATGACATTGCAAAAGATAAAGTTTTAAACTGCCAAATTAGAACTCAATAAAAAAAATTCTGTTTGCAAAGGGAGAACCACGTCTAATTCAATCTGTATAGTTTTTTAATTTTCACCTACAAATACAGGATGAATAAAATGAATAACAAAATTAATTCATCAACAAATATTGAAGAAAAGTCCTGACAATTTTGAATACCGTTGGATGGTTCATCAACAGTTTTGTTAAGAAAGTAAAATTCTGTTATTATGCCCTACTGTACATTTACTGAAACTGAAATGGAAACAAACACTATTTTTTAGTTCAACACATAAGTGCAGAATATAAAATTGTTATAGCATTGATATTTTTAATTGTGGAATTTGAAATCACAATAAATATTTCCACTTAATGAGTAATATTTATATCCTAAAATGTAAACACTATGTATAGTATAATGTTTGCAAGTTACCCTACACTATGGCCTTTTTGGAAGTACACTTTTCCAGAGAACATTATTTCAGAGTTTCTCTTGTTAAATGTGTTAACATGTAGTTGACCCTTTGTAGGTGTATCACTGTGCTGTTTTGAGCTGTGTAATAACTATAACAGTAACAGGAGGTTTGCTTTTTTTTTATAAAAGTTGTCAGACAGCTAAAGGTAGAGACAATAAAAAATAGGTTGAGATTAAAAGCTCTATACATTCTTTTGGTAGAAATTGCTGTATAATAAAACAACTAGACTAAGGTAAAAAGTCTGCATTTCCATAAAAATATCATTATCATGAGAAACATATCATCTTCCTTGTCATTATTCCATTTTGAGGACAAGCATAAAGAATCTATGACTATAACTGAACTTTCCCTAGAAGGAAGAGTGATGGTATAAAACCTAATGACTGACCCATATTCAATTCAATTGGATTCAGTTCAACAAATATTCATTGAGTACGAAGTGCAAGACATTGGGCCAGTCATTTTGAAAAGCACTCTGATAAATAAGATGTATAATGATAAATAAGGCAATGTCACTTCCTCCAGTAGAGGAGATGACTGTCACGCTCACATTCATGTATATAGCAATATGAAGAGTGATGTATGTTGCAGAGGAAGCAAACAGTTTAGGAAATGTTAAATTATGAATACAAGATAAGTATAAATATAAAGTGCAAGATTTCATAAGTATGTTAGTTACCTGGCTCAGCGTAATCTAGGAATTAGAATATTGACTGTGATATTAGCAAAAAAGCTATTACAATGTTTACCCTTATGAAAATACTAAATGATAAATAAATAATTGAAAATGACTAGTTGGATTATAGGTTAGGCTCTGATAATAATTTGAAGTTCTCCTAGTTTAACAGAGCCAGCACGGTTTTGAAAAACATGGTGTTACCATGGACACTTGTGCAGGTTGTCATGGGAACAATTTGTAGTGGGACTTCACCCTAACATAAAGGGTAAAAAAAAGTTTTAAGAACGATATAGAGGATAATCTATGACCTAAACAAGAAATAGAAGTTATTCAAAGAAATAACATAGGGGAAATCATCAGGTGATGCTTGTTCAAAAACTAGAAATGAGCAAAACCAGAAAACTTTCCTAAAACTGTAATGCAATTGGAAGTCAAAGTATAAAGCTCTTAATTAAGGTTTACTGAGTGTTTGAATGAACCTTTCCTCAAGGTGAGAGGATTGTAGATGGGAAGAAATAAATGATTGTATTTTTCTTTAAAATAATGTATTTGTATTTTACCAAGATAATTATGTAGCTCAAGGAAAATTTTTATAAAATAGACAAGTGTAGCTATCTTGTGTAAAATGTTTTCCACATTTGTTGGCATTTGGATTTGAATATTAATTATAATAGTTATAGTCCTAAAATATTCAGATTGACAGCATATACTTATGATGATAAATCTGCACAGAGCATGTCAGTTTTATAGATAAGGATTTCCTAGTAGATAGTATATCAGGTAAAGATTTACTAATTTGTATAAATATTTTAGCTGACTAAATCCCCCAAATAAGGATTTGAACTTTGAGGAAAACCTTTAATGAGTATATAAAGGTAGATATTTAAGATAATCTAACATGGAGTTAGATATCTATTTTAAATATAAAACAGATATTTAGACTGTATGATGTTTCCACAGATTGGCACAATGAATGAATAATAATTTGTGCCTTTTTATGAATTTATAGTCAATAGATTTCCACAATAGACAATAATTAGGTTTCTCCTCTTCTCCTAAAGCAGAGGAGAATGCCACCATTGGGATTTTCTCTTTCTTGTTATTTTCGCCTACCCTGACTCACTTCTCTTTGTTTTGATAATATCTTCCACATTGTTTCTTTGAAGACTAAGTCTTCAAGGACAAATTTGCTCCCTATGATTCTAATTAACTTACTTAATCTCCACAACACTTTGGATATTTCATTAAACAATGATAAACATGATCACTTTGTGGTAAAATGTTTTGATATTTTGAATATCATGTAAATTGCATTTTTAACTGATTGTTTTAAATATCACTACCTATTTTTAGGTAAATATCATTACCTATTAAATAAATAGGTATTTATTTATGATATATATGACAAAGTCTAACTGAGATCATTGCCACTGCTAACTGCTGTTCTTTCTTTAATGGTTGATGTATAGATTGTACTTAATTTAAATGTAAGTATAATAGCTCAAATCCTAGTTGCTCTATTATAATCATAATTTCTGCAAAATACTGTGTTTTTAGGCAGTCCTAATGTCCCAATTTTATCTCAGCATGTGAGAATTAAACATTATAGATACAAAATCTTTGACACTCTTCTCACAGAGAGATGGAATCCATGTCCTACCCCCCAATCTTTTTGAAACCGAATTGAATTGTGATTTATTAAGTCAACAGAGTCATCAAAGATAATCAAGCTCTCAGTTTGTTGTAAGAGCTGTTATCCTAAACTGCCTTACAGAAATGATAACTGTAGAAAAGTCATCAAGTTTGAAGGAAGCCCAAGTCACGTGGTGAGTTGACATCCTAGCAAAGGCTCCAGATTAGATTATTGTTGACAGCTAGCATCAACTGCCAGTCTTGTGAATGAGCCACCTTGAAGACTTATCCCACTTAAAATTTCAAAGTAGTAGAGCCTCTACTACTTGGCTATAACCTCATGAAAGATTCTGAGAGTGAACTACCTAGCTAAGCCCTGTCTACAGACTGACTTGCTACACTGAACAAAATAATTATTGTAAGCTGTTAAGTTTTACAGCATTTGCTACAGAGCAGTAGTTATAATAACACTCACCACCCTTTCTTATATAGAATTAGGGAGTTATAGTTTACTACTGAAAATCACATTTGTAAAAATAAGATTAAACAACATATGTATAAAAATAAATTAATTCTCAGTATATTTAAGAAATAGAATACATACAAAGTGTCTTTTCCTGCCACAATGATATGAAGTTAAAAATCAAAAATAGAAGTAAAACAGAAAAATTCATATATTTGTATATACTTGAATAAGCAGTGGATCAAAGAGCAAACCAAAAGTGAAATTAGAAAATACTTAACCAGTGAATGAAAATAAAAACGCAACATATGCAAATATATTAAATGCAGCAAAAGTAGTTATATGTGGAAAATTTACAAGTGCTTATATTAAAAAAAAAAAGGAAGATCTCAAGTAACTAACCTAACTTATAGCCTAAGAAGTTGGAAAAAGAAGAGAAACCAAAAGTTAAGTTCTTTGAAAAGATGAACAAATCAACAAAATTGACAAATTATTAGAAGGAGGATCTAAAATTGAACAGCCATTGTGGAAAATAGTATGTTAGTTCCTCAAAAAAATTAAAAATAGAATTATTATATGATGCAGCAATTCTAGTCTTAGATTTATTCTGAAAAAAAAAAAAAAAACAAACAGAAGCAGTATCTCAAAAAGATACTTGCACACTCCTATTTACAGCAGCATAATTCGCCAGAGCTAAAATGTGAAAGCAACCCAAGTATCCATTGATAGCTGAATGAATAAACAAATGTGGTGCAATAAAATATTATTCTGCTTCATAAAAGAAATTCCTGGGATCCTAGCACTTTGGAAGTCTGAACCGAGAGGATTGTTTGAGACCAGGTGTTTGAGACCAGCCTAAGCCAGAGTGAGTTACCATCTCTACAAAAAAAAAAAAAAAATAGAAAAATGAGCCTGACGTGGTGGTACACACCTGTAGACTCAGCAACTGGGGCGGCTGAGGCCAGAAGATTGCTTGAGCCTAGGAGTTTGAGGTGGCAGTGAAATATGATGATGCCACCACACTCTAGCCCAGAGAGAGACACCTCCCCAGAGAAAAGAAAGGAATATGAATTACTCTGCAACCTTGTCTAAATTACACATAAAACCTGATAAGTACATTACGCTAAGTAAAATGAACTGCCAGTTGCAAAAAGTCTAATAATATATAAATTCTACTTGTCTGAGCTATATGGAATTGCCACGAAAATAGAAAAGGGGAGTTGACAGGGTTTTGGACGGAGGATGGGGAGTTATTGTTTAATTGGCACAGAGTTTCAGTTTTACAAGTTGAAAAGTGTTACAGAGATACTTGGTGGTAACGGCTGCACGGCAGGAATGTATGTAATAAACTAACTGAGTGTACACTTAAAAACAGTTAAGATGGCAAATAGTGTGATATGTATTTTCGTAATAAAGTCATAAACAAAAATAATTAATGACTGTCTACAATGAATAAGAGACAGAATCAATTATTTTAAGAATAAAATTATCATCACATTTACAAAAGTAACAGATAAAAAGTAAGATATTTTTGCACACCTTACTTTAACCTACACATCCCCAAATCATTCATCCTAAAGAGCCTAAAGAGGCTATATGTTAAGTAGTCACATCTTAATACCTTAAACGTAGTCAGGTTAAGATGAGGCTTTATACATTGCACACAAAATAAAACATAAATAACAATTTATATCAATTATTATAGAAGAGAAATCAAAATATACAAAGTTGATTAAATAATTGTGGAAGTGACCTACTTTCTTTCTCTCTCATATTCTCTAGTAAAATGACTAAAAATAAAATGGTTCCAATCATTTCAAGGTTATATGACTTGTTCCAAATTTGGAAATTAACGTGGCAGATGCTAAGCCATAATTTTTGGCAGAAGCATAGAGATGTGATATTTATTTCTAATAAACCAGAATCTTTTCAAATACTATAACATATGATCAAGCCCCCATAGGTACATAAAATAAGTGATTATATTACCGATTTGTTTGATTCTAGTATGTACAAACAAGAGCAGATTGTTGAGTTCTCCGTGGTTTCTATTAATTTCCTCCATAGAATAGCTGCTAGTTCCAGTAATTACAAATCAGTAGAGTCGTTCTGATAAGACTAACGCACTGGGCTGCTCATCGGTTACTGCGTGGATCATGTCAATCTGTTGCACGATACACACAGAGAAAAACTTCTATTTGAGCCTGTCTCATGATACAGCAATTCCTATTAGATATATAGTTTGCTACTACAAAATTATAATAATTAATTGTCCATAATGCCTTAAGCAGCTTATACTTTGTAGACTATAAAATTCTATTATTTTAACTTTGACAAATAAATGTAGTACACCTAATTAATGAATGTCTTGAAAAATATAAAGCATAAGTGATATAAGTTAATAACCTTCCAATAAGTTATTCTGCTATTTCGACACACCAATACTATCAAATTCTAATTTTTTTATATTTATTACTTCTCATATAGATAAGCAAATGTTAAAACCATTCAGGGATATATGTGCTTCCTTATTTGTTTTCTTTTCTGAATGTAATATAAAATAATATTAATATTTACAGTTAAAATATTTGCATATTTTCACAAAACATCAAACATCAAGTTTTACTTGGGAAACTATAAAATGTTTTTTTCTAGATCTTTATTGATTTACTTTAGATGTTAAATGGTACTTGAAAAGTTACACACTATCTGTTAGAAATTACCTAACTAATAAATAAGTTCTTACATATTTAAAAGCCTAACAATGTATTTTATGCTCTATTATTTTTACTATGTAGAAATTTATAAATCCAAGGGAGAATATATTCCTAGGACTCCCTGTAACTTGAACCAAAGATAAGTAATGCAAAGTAGTTAAGAATTTTTTGTTTGACATTTGTTTTTCTTTTTATTACTGATACTAAATGGATTCAAAGAAATGTGTGCATATGTGTACTCACAAACACAAAGTTATAGTTTTTACTAATGAAATTTTATTAACTATTATGTCACATGAAAAACAACAACACAAGAACATGAACTATTCAGTGCATTTAAGCCAGAGGACTGGAACATTTACATCATCTTCTAACATATGCGTAATACACTGGACTGTAAGTAGCCATGGACATCACACTTGAACTCTATTTGTTTCATTTTTAAGTTATATTTTAAAAGCCAATTTACACCTTGGCACCCATAGCACAGTGGTTATGGTGTCAGTCACATACACCAAGGCTGGCTGGATCGAACCCAGCCGAGGTCAGCTAAACAACAACAACAACTGCAACAAAAAATAGCTGGGCCTTGAGGCGGGCCTTTGTAGTCTCAGCTACTTGGGAGGCTGAGGCAAGAGAATCGCTTGAGTCCAAGAGTTTGAAGTTGCTGTGAACTGGGACGCCACAGCACACTACCCAGGGTGACATAGTGGGACTCTGTGTCAAAAATAAAAAAAGTAAAATGCAAAGTTAATTTACCTGACAAACACTAATTCAGG
Organism: Arctocebus calabarensis; assembly: GCA_963573935.1. Lineage (NCBI taxonomy): Eukaryota > Metazoa > Chordata > Mammalia > Primates > Lorisidae > Arctocebus > Arctocebus calabarensis. Next base: position 24,317 of record CAUYON010211672.1, read on the forward strand.
TGCTATTTGGCCGAGGAAAGGCCTACCTTCTTTTATTCTGGAAAACAACCTGTAGAACTAAGGAAAATGGTCAGGATTATTTCTTCTCCTTACTGTCAGTTTAAAAACTTTGAGGCTTTATTTTTTAATGTGATGTATTATTTCAAATTAATGTTCAAACATCAAATACAGAAAAGTACAGTAGCCTCAAAAAAATCTGTTAACATATTACAGAAAGTATTTCACTAGTAAATGTTTTGAGGAAGCCTTTACCTTATGTTACACAGTATGATCTATCCACCACATAAAGGACTCGTGTTGAATGCATTCATATTTCATATTTCAATAATAATTTTTCTCAAAATAGGGGAAGAATTGGAAAAATATTAAACTGATAAAGTATTTTCTTCTATAACCAAATAAAACATTTTACTTCTTAATTTGCTTTTTCTCAAATTGTAATTTTACGATAGTGTCTTTAGGCTGTGTTTCAATCAAAGATTTTTGAGAAAATTTAAATTGTTTGATTGAAAGATTGGCTGTCTGTCAATGAACAAACCTGACCCTAAGTCTTGTTTGTCTACAATGTTTAAGACAGTTTAACACATCTAAGGATACAGACAGATGTTAGAATATTTAGCTCATCTCAAGAGAGTTTAGTTTTTATATGAAGTCTCAAGAAAGTGATAAAATAAGGAATTTTGAACTCTGTCTTGAAAATATGTAACTTCAAAATAATGACAACAAATTTAAAAAAGGATGACAAGTTTAAATTTTATTTCCTGTACTAAAAGTCACCAAATGTAAGTTGTCATTTAAATCTATTTTAAAAATTACTTGAGCAGCCAATTTATTGATGCCCATGTTGCATGATATGCTCTCTTTGTTTTATTTATTAAAAGTACTGAGAATCATAGATGTGTTATTCTGAATCTAAAACACTTACTTAGTCTGATTGAGAAGGTGCTTCCAAATGAAAAACAGCTCTGAAAAGCACCTGTCCAGTTCCCTGTTCAGACTGAGACTTCGGCCTGTTTTCTGCTTTATGGCATGTCGGAAGGTTTCACAGAAGATGGAGTCTGTGGGCTGCAGGCAACCAGCCAATCAGCCTAAAAAACATTTTAGTTTTCTGTAGTCCCAGCTACTCGGGAGGCTGAGGCAAGAGAATCGCCTAAGCCCAGGAGCTGGAGGTTGCTGTGAGCTGTGTGACTCCATGGCACTCTACCAAGGGCGATAAAGTGAGACTCTGTCTCTACAAAAAACAAACAAACAAAAAATTTAGTTAAGTGAATAGAAAATGATTGGCTATGGGTAATTTTTCAGGGTTCTTAAGAAAACCAAAGAAATACTTTAAAAAAGAAATAATGTCACAAGTGAATGAATCGCTTTTGTAGAGATTAATTGGCTTCTATGTAGAAGAAGCAAAATAGGATCCAAGAGTTTCAGGATTTATTAATGTACACTTGTAATAATTAGGAGCAATTAGAGACAAGTGTGTGAAACCCAGATGGCTTTGGAATCACTCCTTAAAGTATTTCTTAAAATGTTGTGTTATATTTAATGATCTAAATAAGTGCTTGCAGAAAGGGCAAGAGGAAGATAACAATGACACTCAAACACACATTCTGCTTTAGTTTAACCCTGAATTGTAAGATGTTCCTTGCTGTTGTGGCAGGGAGAGTAGATCAAGTTGTTTGTTTCACTGACTGTCAAGTGACCTGAACATAGCAACAAGAATGTGGTTCCAAAGACCCAGCAGCTAAGAAAGTAAACAAGCTCATTCAAAAACTAAATGCCTACTAAAAAAAGACAGCTGTTATGTATCCATGTAAAACAATAAAAAGTGAACACTTTCCAAAATTCGCCTATTTATCACTCTTATTTTCAAAGATATTTTATATATTATATACAAAAAGTTACTTTTATTTTCATTATTGTTCCTTAGTCTCTCATTTCCACTCCCATAGGCAGGTTATTTTTTCACATATTCAGTTTTCCTGTGTATCTTTTAAGAGCAAAGGTATGTATATAAACATTAAAAAGTAACAATACTAAAAGAAAATTTCTACATCAAAAATCACTAGAAATGGCGGCGCCTGTGGCTCATCGAGTAGGGCATCGGCCCTATATACAGAAGGTGGCAGGTTCAAACCCAGCCTCGCCAGAACTGCAAAACAGAAAAATAGCCAGGCGTTGTGGCGGACACCTGTAGTCCCAGCTACTCGGGAGGCTGAGGCAAGAGAATTGCTTAAGCCCAAGGTTGCTGTGAGTGGTTGACGCCAGGGCACTCCATCAAGGGCGATAAAGTGAGACTCTGTCTCTACAAAAGAAAAAAAAATCACTAGAAATAACCAAAATGAATTCTCATTTCCACTGTATGTATGTCCAGGATCTTACTTCAAATGTTTTTGAAAGTGGAAAATTGAGGTTGATTCTGGCCCTCGGGACTTGTATTATAAAATGCCTCCCCCTGCCCACACCAGCAATGTTTTAAGAGCAATCCTCCTACGTGGGAGGATTACGCGGTGTGCTACATGGGGTTAGCACATTTGTGATTTAAATAGCACGTGAAATATTTACAAATGATATCCCACAAAAGCATATGTCTAATACATTTTTTTCATTCCTCATTGTCTTCCGCCTTTACATCTTATTTTTCTCTATTATGCTTTTGAAATTTTTCCCCAGCACTTTATTTTATCCTGCCAATTTTATTTTGCCTTCTTTTTTCCCATGTCTGTATTTTTTCTTTCCTTCCATCACTTCACGAAGTTCACATCTACCAGAATATTCTCATAACCCATCCACCATAACCTATTAGAATACATAGCCTTTGATATTATGTATCATTGGGTTCATAGTGCTCACTCCTATAATATTAAATACCTAAGGAGAGATTATACATTTCTTCAATCATACGGGAACATGGAAACCTTTATAGTTTATTTACCAAATAGAACGTGCTTAATTTTTATTTGTTTAAATTATAGATGATTAAATATAAGAGAACAAGAATTTGAAGATGGCTTTATCATTTAATAGAAATATTAGAACTGGCTCAGTGCCTTTGGCTCAACGGGCTAGGGCGCCAGCCACATACATCTGAGCTGGCGGGTTTGAATCCAGCCTGGGCCTGCCAAACAAAGATAACAGCTACAACCAAAAAATGTCCGGGTATTGTGGCGGCCGCCTGTAGTCCCAGCTACTTGGGAGGCAGAGGCAGGAGACTCGCTTGAGCCCAGGAATTGGAGGTTGCTGTGAGCTGTGATGCCACAGCACTCTATCCAGGGTGACAGCTTGAGGCTCTGTCTCAAAAAAAAAGAAAAGA
>CAUYON010211674.1:0-33640 GCA_963573935.1 Arctocebus calabarensis
GCATAACCTGCAAATATTCTCTCCCATTCTGAGGGCTGTCTGCTTGCTATACTTACTGTGTTCTTGGCTGTGCAGAAGCTTTTTAGTTTCATCAGATTCCAGTAGTGTATTTTTGATACTGCTTCCATTGCCTTGGGGGTCCTCCTCATAAAGAATTCACCCAAGCCAATTCATTCAAGAGTGTTCCCTGCACTTTCTTCTAGTATTTTTATAGTTTCATGTCTTAAGTTCAAATCTTTAATCCAGTGTGAGTCTATCTTCATTAATGGTGAAAGGTGTGGGTTCTATTTCAGTCTTCTACAGGTCGCCAGCCAGGTTTCCCAGCACCATTTGTTAAATAGGAGTCTTTTCCCCACTGAATGTTTTTAATTGGCTTGTCAAAGATCAAATAGAGGTAAGTAGTTGGGTTCATCTCTTGATTCTCTATTCTGTTCCAGACATCTACCTCTCTGTTTTTGTGGCTTTTCTATTTTTGATAGAAATGGGGTCTTGATCTTGCTCCAGCTGGTCTCAAACTCCTGATCTCAATCAATCCTCCGCCTTGGCCTCCTAGAGTGTGGAGAGTTACAGGTGTGACCCTGGCTGACTTGGAGCTCACAGTTCCTGCCCTGGCAGTAACCACACAGAGCAGGACCTCTCTGTTTCACTCAATGTTCTCATCACACTGACACCCATGCAGTTGCCCGTTAATTCTCATGTCATGCTGAGCGTGCAGATGACTATCTCTGGGGTTCCTTATCTTCCCACTTGTCTCGCGTATGGGTCACTGGGGCCTGCAGTGATGTGAAGGGACAAGGGCTACCATGCCGCTGGGAGGCAGAGTTGCCCCCTATGTGGCAACCCAACAGATGGAACTTCTCATAGGCTTTTGGTTCATCTCTTTTTCTTTTTTTCTTTTTTTGTCCCATTGGCAAAAGACATAGAGAAATCTTGAAGAAGGGAGGATCTCCTTATTGCAGGTGAAAAACCCAAAGCAGAGATGATCAATACTCCATGCTTTAGTAGCTCCCAGCAGGACCCTTGAACATGCCAGACAAAACAGGAAAGACTGTAATTACCTGATAGAAATGCCTTCTACCAGCTTAGCACCTGTAGCTCAGCTGCAGGGCACCAGCCGCATACACTGGAGCTGGAGGGTCCAAACCCAGCCAGGCCTGCCAAACAACAATAGCAACGATAACCAAAAAATAGTCAGGTGTTGTGGTGGGCACCTGTGGTCCCAGCTGCTTGGGAGGCTGAGGCAAGAGAATCACTTAAGCCCAGTTTGAGGTTGCTGTGAGCTGTGACACCACAGCTCTACCCAGGGTGACATAGTGAGACTCTGTCTCAAAAAAATAGAAATACCTTCTGCCTCTTCACCTCTAAGCCATGTGATCTTATACTTTGCACAGAAAATTGAGGCTGACATTTCAATAGGTCTGAGGTTATGAATACCACTGGGCACCTATCTCAGCCATGATTTCCCCAAATGGAAATGAAGGTTAATCATTTTGCCTTCCCTCTCATACTCTGTCAGAGAGCTGGTGACAAGAACAGATATTTGCAGTATTTTCCAAACTTTCTTAATGCTAAGAAACTTGTCAGAATACAAACTCCTGAGTAAAATCCTGGGTTTATGGAATTCTCAGTTGTAGGATGGGCCTGGAAATTTGTAGTTATTAAAAGTTCTGAGATGATTGTATTTATTTATTTATTTATTTATTTATGTTTAAATATTTTTGGAGGCAAGGTCTTACTCTGTCACCCAGGCTAGAGGATAGTGACATGATCATAGGTCACTGTAATATCAAACTCCTGGTCCTCCAGTCCCAGCCTCTCAAGTAGCCGGGACTAATCGTGTACACCACCATGCCTCGCTATTTTTTTTCTATTTTTTGTAGACATGGGTCTTGCTTTTATTCAGCCTGGTCTCAAACTCCTGACTCCAAGTGATCCTCCTGCCTTGGTTTCTCAGAGTGCTAGGATTACAGGTGTGAGGCACCACACCTGGCCCACTTGGCCAGTTTTTAAATTTTTTTGTAGAGACAGGGCTTACTATGTTGCCCAGGCTGGTCTCAGACTCCTGGCCTCAAGCCATCCTCCTGCCTTGGCCTCCCAAAGTGCTGGGATTATAGGCCTGAATGACCACACCCACCCCCTGCCTATTTTTATAATTGGGTGAGCTGGCAAGTTTGGAAACATCGAATTAATCACCATGAAACCCGTTAAGGTTTCAGAAGACATCAAGCTCTGAACACTGAAAGGCACATTTATTATCATTCTTGCAGATCAGGATTACCAAGTTGGCAAGTAAAATATAGGATATCCACGTAAATTTTAATATCATATAAACAAGGAATGTGTCTTTAGTATATTTGGGATATACTTATACTAAACATGTATTTTTACCTGGCAACTCTGTCAAGATTCTCTGCACCCCCTTTACGTTATACTATGGGATAGGTAAAGAAAAGTCTAATCTTTAGGGAAAGGAAGTATGCCAGTGATGAAGAGGATCTATTTTGTGTGTGTGTGAGAGACAGAAAGAGAGAGGATCTCCAGAACTCTGTCACTGTGATTAGAGTTCAGTGATGTCATCGTAGCTCACTGAAGCCTCCCACTCCTGGGCTCAGACGATCCTCTTGCCTTGGCCATCCAAGTAGCTGAGACTACAGGTGCACGACACTATGGCCAGCTAATTTTTATATTTTTTGTAGAGATGGGATCTTGCTATGCTGCCCAGGCTGGTCTTGATCCTTTCTCCTCAGCCTCCCACAGTACTGAAATCACAGATCTGAGCCTCCATGCCCAGCCTGTTTTAAAGTCCTCTCTATGAGCTGCTCAGGTTCTCACTCTCTTATTTGGTCTTTGCTCACAGGATTGCCAGGAAGAGGAACCTGGCCACTGGCTCTTCATCATTCTAACCAAAAAGCTACAGTTGCTGAAGAAGACAATGGAACCATTTCTAAAGATAAAACACACAGGTTTTAAAGGAGAACTTAGGGTTCTGCTTGCTCATATCTAATGAGACAACAAGGCAAGTGTAAGTGTTAATGCATTCAGTTGTCAATATGTTTGTTGATTTCACAATAATTTAATCATTTCTAAGCTCTACACATTTTGTCCTCTGGCCAGATTTCCCTGGCACTTGGTCTTGTGGTGCGGATGCTGTCAGATGATGCCTGACACAGGTTGAGGCTTCTTCCAAACACCGATAGATATCCGCTCATCTGGCAACTGGAAGGGTTTACAATAGTGCCAATTTGGAAATCCCACCATCAATTATAAAGCCCACCTCCCCCAAGGAGGGAGGAGGAGGGCAAATGTAGAGCTGAATATGAAAATCCAAAGGACTGTATGATCTAAGAATGAAATGTTTTCTAAATCAAATTAAGCTACACGGTGGAAATTGAAGGGGAAAGTCCTTAAGGAGACTTTTAAATGAAAATGAAATGTCTGTTAGCACGTCACAGAGGTGCAGTGATACCGAGTGGCAGGCTTGTGTCTCATTAATTTCAAACATAGATTTTTATGTGAGGCTCTTTGATTATAATTTGATTATCTGACCCTGTAATTAAAGTTTATTGCCAATTTGGAAGCTTACATGTAAAATGAACTGGTTTTCTTCAAAGCAATATACAATCTTTTGGACTCATTGACTTCTGGTTTTGCATTTAAATGGAAAAGTCAGTTATAACGTGACAAACAGGTTGGGGTTTTGATCATTAATCCTGCTAAAGCAATATTCATAAATTCAATTCTGATTCAGTTGGAATACTTTTCTTTTATTAGTTTCTGTGTTATTAAATGAGATTGTTTCTGACTAATATATTTCTGGACTCAAACTGTAGCTCCGAGCTGTTATTCAAATCAAATAACATGCCCCTTCCTTGTGCCTTGCACTAATAAATGCCAACTCGTGATACATTTGCAAGAGGCTGTCAGCAATATTAAAGGAGGCAATAATGCCACGGAGGTCCTGAAGTGAGCTGATTTTTCCAAGGACTGATATTCGTCATTTTTCTTAAAAACACAGACATCACACGAACACACACACAAAAAACCCCAAAGAGTCAAACCTCTTCGGCTTAAATCTAAAAGTATGCTTTGACTCACATAAACATAATTCGCTAGCACTTTAATAGCCAAGACATTGGAGTTAGAAAACTCCTAACTTTAGGAGCCTGAGTGAGAGAAGAAGGAAGCTGATTTCAGAGAAGAGTCAAAGTTACAATAAGAAGGAAAAAGTGCTGCTTAATGGGTGGTGCCTGTGGCTCAAAGGAGTAGGGCGCCAGCCCCATATACCAGAGGTGGCTGGTTCAAACCCGGCCCTGGCCTAAAACTGCAAAAAAAAGAAAAAGAAGTGCTGCTTAACTTGGGGACTCTGATGGTCTTTCTTTTCAATATTCAGGTGGGAAGGAGAGGCTACATTGCTTTTGAAATTAGAAAAACTATTCACAAATTATCATCAGATGTCTAGAGTCAAAAGGGGTGTTGGAGACCCTCTTCCTTGGTCCCATTTTGCAGACGAAAAACTAAGGCCCAGAGGGAAGTCAGATGGTCAGAGTTACACGGTGAGTTGGGGGCAAAATCCCAAACAGAAACCCTGTCTTAACATTTCCCATAGATTTTCCCCTCACACTCCCCCCACCATTCAGCTCACAAAAGGCTCATAAATATTCACACAAACTTCACGGTGGGGGGGGGGCGTGGCTGGAAAGCCCAGGTCCACCCCACTGCCTGTTAGCCCTTCAGCAAATCACCTGAACACGGGAGTCTCCCCCTCCAGTTGGGGTTACACCTGCCCTTCCTCCCTGTTGAGGAGAAGTAAATGAGAACTGACGTGTAAGCTACAAGGGGCAGGTTTCTAATAATTTCTTTCTTTCTTTTTCTTGACACAAGGTCTTGCTCTGTCATCTAGACTACAGCTCAGTGGCATCATCACAGCTCACTGCAGCCTCAAATTCCTGGGCTCAAGCCATCCTCTTGCCTCAGCCTCCCAAGTAGCTGGGACTACAGGTGTGTGTCATTATGCACTGCTAATTTTTCCTTTTTCTCTTAATAGAGATTGGGGTCTCTATGTTACCCAGACTGGTCTCGAACTCCTGGCCTCAAGTGATTCTTCTACCTCAGCCTTCTGAAGTACTAGGATTACAGGCATGGGCCACCAAGCCCAGCCAGGAATAATATTATTAGCCCAGCTAATAATATCTTAACTTTTTACATTCCAAGTACTTTATTGAAGTATAATTGGCATACAAATAACTGAAAATATGAAGTATAACATCTTTTCTAAATAATCACAATAGTATTAGGTGGCGCCTGTGGCTCAACGAGTAGGGCACCAGCCCCATATACCAAGGGTGGCAGGTTCAAACTGGGCCCCGGCCAAACTGCAACAAAAAAATAGCCAGGCGTTGTGGCGGGCCCCTGTAGTCCCAGCTACTCGGGACGCTGAGCCAAGAGAATCGCCTAAGCCCAGGAGTTGGAGGTTGCTGTGAGCTGTGTGATGCCACGGCACTCTACCGAGGGTGATAAAGTGAGACTCTGTCTCTAAAAAAAAAAAAAAGAAAGAAAAGAAAAGAATCACAATAGTATTAAAGTTTTCATGTTTTGGACAAATTTTCCCTGAATGCCTATGTTTGGGCCTCAGAGATTGTCCTCCAGACTTAACTGTTGGTTGGTCTTTTCCTTTTTCCTGAGAGCTCACGCTTTTTCCATCAGCTCCTCTCAGAGATCCAGGGGGTATTGCTGGATTTCCTCCTCGTTACACAATCATTATGGGCAAGAACAGGAGATTCTTCAAACTCATGAATAGAATTCTAGCATCTCCCTTGAGATCTCATCTAACCTGAGTGAGAACAGCCCCCATCGTGTCATCCCAAAGGTGCAGGTGTTGGTGCAGGTGCAGAGAGAAGGGAACACTTTCACACTGCTGGGGGGACTCAAACCAAAAGAGCCTATTTTGGAAAGAAGTGTGGAGAATCCTCAAAGAGCTAAAAGTAGACTCCATTTGATTCTACAGTCTCATTACTAGGTATCTACCCAGACGAAAAAAATCATTTCCCCATAAGTACATTTGTAATTGAATCTTTGCAGCAACTCAATTCCCAATCACAAAGATGTGGAAACCACCCAAGTGCCCATCCACACATGAATGCTTGAATAAACTGCAGCATATGTATACCAAAGCGTATTATTCGGTCATAAGAAAGATGGTGACTTCACTACCTGGGTGGATTTGGAGAACATTCTCCTAAGTATCATAAGAATGGAAAAGCAAGCATCCCAGGTACTTAATACTGATTTGAAACTAGTAGATGACCTACAGGCCCACAGAAGAGAAAAACACAATTAAATTCCACAAGGTGGGAGGGGCTGGGTAAGCTCCCACCTAATGGGCACAATGTGCGGGTAGGTGGCGCTCCTTCCAGGGCCTGGACTCGACTCTGCCAGGGAGTTTACCTTACAAAAGCAAACAGCATAACTTAATCATATGTGCCCTTACATTAATCCAGGGGAAAACATTGAAAAGAAAAATAGAATTCTAGAGTCTCTAAGTTACAAGAAAACTTGACCCTCTGCTCACAGCTCCCCTCTCCCCATAATACCTGCCAAATACTCTGCCCCCCACCGACTCAGCTAGCTTGTCTGATAAGGGCCTGCCCTACCCTCAGCAGTGCCCGGACTCGCCCTGCTGGGAAACACTTCCCACGGGTGCTGCCCACTCTCACTAACATCTCAAAGCAGGTGCCTCTTGTTAAAGTTCACTGCACATTTTGTGCATCCATTCATTCACTGAGGAACATTTGAGTTGTTTCCACCTCTTTTGTTTGTTTGTTTTGAGACAGAGTCTCACTTTGTCACCCTTGGTAGAGTGCTGTGGCATCATAGCTCACAGTAACCTCAAACTCTCGGGCTCAAGTAATTCTCTTGCCTCAGCCTCCCTGGTAGCTGGGACTACAGGCATCAGCCACAATGCCTGGCTCTTTTTTAAAGATGGAGTCTCACTCTTGCTCAGGCTGGTCTCAAACTCCTGAGCTCAAGTGACCCACCCGCCCAGAGTGGTAAGATTAAAGACGTGAGCCACCTCACCAGGCCCTGTTTCCATTCTTGGCTATTACCTGTGAGCATGTACTGGCGTGAGTCCCCGTTTTCAATTGTTCTGGGTAAATACAAAGGAGAGGAGTGGCCGGGTCATGTGGTTGATTCTGTCTTTAACTTTTTGAGGAACCACCATGCTTTTCACCATGACCACCAGCAATGTTCCGGGTTCCTATTTCTTCACATCCTTGTGGACATTTGTTATTCTTCATTTTTTGATCATAGACATTCTCCTGGGTGTGCAGTGGAACCCGGGGTTGACTTGCATGTCTCTAATGACTAATGATGTGCAGGGAGCCGATTTATTTGCACAGGTTCCATAATGGAGAAGAGATGTGTTTGGGGGACAAGGCATGTCCAGTACAAAGCAGGCCAGTGTGGTAAACTCATTTGGCCTGAATTTAATCTCTTCGCTTGCAAATTTTCTGAACTAGTATTCTCAGCTTTGACTGCCAGCCAGAATCAGCTGGGAGCTTTTAAAAGTATGATGGTAGCAAAAAAAAAAAAAAGTGTAATGGTAGCTGGGTGCGTGGCTCACTCCTGCAATCCCAGCACTCTGGGAGGTCAAGGAGGGTGGATTGCTTGAGCTCAGGAGTTCAAGACCAGCCTGAGCAAGAGCAAGATTCTGTCTCTACTAAAAATAGAAAACTAGCTGGGCGTTGTGGCAGGTGCTTGTAGTCCCAGTTACTTGGGAGACTGAAGCAAGAGGATCACTTGAGCCCAAGAGTTTGAGGTTGCTGTGAGCTGTGACACCATGGCACTCTACCAAGGGCAACAAAGTGAGACTCTGGCTAAATAAATAAATAACACTATGATGGTCCCAGGGCTTCTGACATGAGTGGTCTAGGTGGAGATAGCATTTGTCCCATTACGGGGGAGACTCAGCCCTAATTTTTCATGAAAAAAGAAATGAGAAACCCTAAACCCTGCTTTTTCTTTTTTCATTTAAAGGTATAGTCTCCAAAACTTTTACTACTTTTAAGTGTTAGTTCTGTAGCGATTGTTTTTCGGCTCATTCCCCCTTGGAAACTCAAAATGCCTCTGAAAATCATCTTGGAACAGTAGTTGAACTTAGGCCCAAGCCCACCTCTGGTTTGCTCCTCTCCCCTCTTTAGAACTTAGGCCCACTCATTAATTTAGTGACAGCAGCAACCGGGGCTAAAGTACCAGCCCACCCCTCACAGGTGCTGGAGGCTGCCCTTGTTTCATGTCCTCATTCTTGTCACACACCCTAAGGCTTGACCTGTCCAGACCCTGTGAAGCCCCGTGGGAGGAGGTAAGGCGGATTCCTGACAGGGTTGCCCGGATGGAGTCACCAGGACCCACCTGGTCTCCGGGAGCTCAGTCAAAGGAAGCAGGGCAACCAACTCCCAAGTAAATAATTATAATGCATGCCCGACTCTATGTCTCTCCAAGTGTCGGTGGTATAACTAGCATGTCATGGGAAGCAGTGTTCGGTAGGGCACAGACAGGGACTTGAATAACACGGAATCACCAAAGGACAAAGTTACTCCCTTCTCAGTTATTTTTTAAGCCTTTAGATAAGCAAGCAGAAAGTCTCAATTTGGTGCTAAGCAGTCTTTAAGGCCTCTCTTCAATCACACCTCCTTTAAAAAATTCTTAAAGCCTCTGCCACAAACGTGCTTCGTCAGATCCTTGGTCAGGCCAGGAAGCATCCGTGCTTGATTCCCCTGTTTGTGTTTATTGGAGCTGGAGGTGCTGGGGCAGCTCTGTGTGCCCTGCATCTGGCATGGTTCAATCCCGATGTTAGTGGGGACAGAAAGAATAACCCAGAACCCTGGCACAAACGGGGACCCAATGACCAATCCAAGCTAATACCACAGCTGGTAAAATATCAGTTTGATACTGATGCAGTCTGGCTTTGGAAATTAAGGAAACATCTAAGTGACAGAGATGGAAAGAGCTCTACTCAGTGACTGTGGATCAGAGCAAACAGAAGAAAGAAGGTCCAGACTTCTAAACCCAGCGTTTCACGATAAAGCTGCTTAGAATGAAGGTCTTCCAGAAGCCATCCGCACAATTTTCCACTTAGCCAGGAAACATTTTTCCTCTAAATGCATGAAATCATGGTGATGTGTTGGGTTGAGGATTATTTATTTAGTAAATATCCAAAACTTGGAAAACAATTTTTTTAAAAAGCAGACATAGATTCAGCCTCTAGCTACAATAGTGCTAGACCAGAAATTGGCAACTTTGCTTTGCTTCTGTTGTGCTTGTTTTCCAATTGGCTTTAAAATGGCTCGTCTCCCTGATCTCTTTTTTCTTTTTTGAGACAGAGCCGCAAGCTGTCGCCCTGGGTAGAGTACCATGGCATCAAGGCTCACAGCAACTTCCAATTCTTGGGCTCAAGCGAGTCTCCTGCCTCCGCCTCCCAAGTAGCTGGGACCACAGGCGCCCGCCACAATGCCTGGCTATTTTTTGGTTGCAGCCGTCATTGTTGTTTGGCGGGCCTGGGCTGGATTGGAACCACCAGCTCAGGTGTACGTGGCTGGCACCTTAGGTGCTTGAGCCACAGGCGCCGAGCCTGATCTCTTTTTTTCCATACACCATTGAGATATAAAGTTTACTTTTAAAATCAGCACCAACGCAGTGGCTCATGCCTGTGGTCCCAACACTTTGGGAAGCCAAGGCAGATGGATCTTTGGAGCTCCTGAGTTCAAGACCAGCCTGAGCACGAGAGAGACCATATCTCTAAAAAACAGCCAGGCGTTGCGGTGGGCACCCGTAGTCCCAGCTACTTGGGAGGCTGAGGCAAGGGGATCTCTTGAGCCCAAGAGTTTGAGGTTGCTGTGAGCTGTGACACCACGGCACTCAATCCCAGGGCACAAAGTTCCAGACTCTGTCTCAGGAAAAAAAAAAAAATCAACGTATTTAAGTGTTTAAAAAGTGAGCGAGTTCATTTGAAGGAAAAGATTGAGTAACGCAGTCGTCAGGTGTCCAGCAGATGGGGTGTCAATGAGTCATGCAGGTGGCATCTAAATGACCCTGGGAGGTAGACGTGGGCATGCTTTCAGGGACAAGAGGGACCCCTAGCTTGTCACACAAAAAGCCGTGTGTCATATCACAGAATAATGACTAATAATTTATAGAGGGAGAGGACCTAGAGGTGAGGTCCTAACCACAACTTTTGCAGGTGAGGGAAACTGAGGCTGTGAAGTGTTGAGGGTCTGGGGTCAGGCAGGGGTCAGTGGAGCTGGGCTCTGTTGCCGTGTGTCCACCTAGACAGATGTCAGTCAAGGCCATCTATTTGCAGAGCACCGCTTGTGTTATGTCACAGGGCATTTCTCTTCGCTCTTTTTTTATGTCCTCTCTACTGCAATGTAAATTTCAGCTGACCTAATAAGACAGCACCTTTTGCTTCCAGTAATGTGAATAATGAGTTCCGTTATTACAGCACAGTTCTCTTGCTCTCACTTCGCAGCTCCAAGGATGAGGTTGATCTGTGCGCAGGCCCACAACTTCCTTTCTCCCTAGGAGTCAGCGACACACCTACAAACTCTACACCTGGCTGCTTCCAAATACGTGGTGCGATTGTACTCCCCACCCCGACTCCCACAGTCAGGGTTTGGGAAAATCTTGTTATGCAGCAGTAGAGACAACAGATAACACGCACAGACTCTGGCTTTTACCACGTGGCATGATGCATTTAAAATTCACCCTTGTGAGCTATGACACCGCCGCACTCTACCCAGGGTGACAGAGTGAGACTCTGTCTCAAAAAATAATTAATTAATTTAATTTAATTCACCCACATTGTTGCATGTGTTGGTGATTCCTTTTTATTGCTGAGTGGTATGCCTTCAATGGAGGTACCAGTGTTTGTTTATCTATTCCTTAGCTGAGGAACACTAACGTTTTTCCCTGGCTTTTTTTTTTTTTTTTTTTAAGAGATTGGAGTGCAGCAGTAAGATCACAACTCACTATAACCTTGAACTCCTGGGCTCAAATTGTTTCCCACTTTAAATTCCCTAGTAGCTAGGACTACAGGCGTGCACCACCATGCCGGGCTAATTTTTTAGCATTTTGTTTATAGAGATGGGGTCTTGCTATGTTGCCCAGGGTAGTCTCAAGCTCCTGGCCACCAGCAATCCTCCCATCCTGGCCTCCCAAAGTGCTGTTGTGGTGTGAGCCACAACATCAGGACTTTCCCTATCTTCTGGCAATTATGAATAAGGTCATTACGTAGAGTAAGATTTAACTTCAAGTTTCTCTGAGCATATAATTCATGTTTCTCACTGTGACTTTTGAGGATTTGTGTGATCCGGCTGCTGCTGGCTGGCTAGCCCCACCTGTTCTCAGGACGTCCCCACCCCAACCCTCCACCCTCCCACTCTGTGAACAGGTCAAGTACTCCCCCCCCACCAGGCCTCCCCACAGCCAGCTCCCAGCTCCGACGCCCTCTCCTCAGGAGCCACGCCCCATCCCAGGCGTTTTCTCACCGCTTGTCCTGTGTGTTCCCTTCAGGGCACCCATCACGATTTGGAATTATTTGCTTATTTTATGTCCTCTCTACTGCAATGTAAATTTCAGGCAGGAAGAAGCCTTGTCTCTCTTGCCAAAGTCTTAGTATGTATTCTGGTGGTTATAGGTATTTTCATTCATTTATTTGTTTGTGTGTTTTGAGACAGAGTCTTACGCTGTTATGCATGCTGGAGTATGGGGGTGCTAACATAGCTCACTGCTGCCTCAAACTCCTGGGCTTGAGTGATCCTCCTGCCTCAGCCTCCTATTAGCTGGGACTACAGGTGCTCACTCCCAGATAAGTTTTTCAAAATTTTATAGAGATGGGGTCTCACAATGTTGCAAAGGCTGATCTCAAACTTTTGGATGCAAGCATTCCTCTGGGCACAGCCTCTCAAAGTGCTGGGATTACAGGTGTGAGCCCCCAGGGCTGGCCTTAATCGGCATTATTCTGATGGATGAAAGACTGAGTCATTAAGACTGGGAAACAGCTTACGCTCAGCCCCTCAGCCCAGGGAAGTCTTCAGTGCCAGTCTACAAAGTTTGCACTGGGTATAGGCAATGTGGAAATAGTGTTGAAAATGGTACCTTGGGAAAACTGTGTGCTCATTTAAAATAAAGATTTGGTTACAGTGGACCATAAAACAAGGATTAGTTTACATATGTCTTATACAGACATTAAATATCCTACACTTGTAGTTTTCAATTCTGTTACACAAGAGCACAGGGAAATGGCAGTTAGCATTTATCTTACTATTTTTTATCCCTTGAAATTTCATAGAAGTTTGAGACATATTATTAAAAAAAAAAAATAGCCTTGTTTATTTTTTCCCTCAGACCAGTATTCCAAATAGAGAACGATGTTATTATTGTATGTATTCTTTTTGTTGTTGTTGTTCTGAGACAGAGTCTCAGTTTGTTGCCCACAGTAGAGTGCCATGGAGTCAAAGCTCACAACAACCTCAAACTCTTGGGTTCAAGCAATTCTCTTGCCTCAGCTGAGAGTAGCTGGCACTACAGGCACCTGCCACAATGCCTGGCTAATTTTTAGAGACGGGGTCTTGCTCTTGCTCAGGCTGGTCCCAAACCTGTGAGCTCAGGCAGTCTACTCGCCTCAGCCTCCCAAGTGCTGGATTACAGGTGTGAGCCACCACCCCGGCCTGTTGTATGTATTCTTCAAGAAGGGCATAAAGCGTATCGAGGGCGCACATCTCACTCTAACCAGTGGTAAGTGTCTCACTTTTACTAGTGGTGACGGTACTTGTATAAGGACACCCCATGGCACGATGAGCTATACATTTATTTTAAGTGATGGGTATTTAATATACTTTTCTAGAATAGCAATAAGAAGAAGCAATAAAGTTTTATTAAAAGTTTAACAGGCAGGCAGCACCTGTAGCTCAGTGGGTAGAGCACCAGCCACATACACCAAGGCTGGCGGGTTCAAATCCAGCTCGGGCCAACTAAAGCAAGGATGACAGAAAAACAGCCGGGCATTGTAGCAGACACCTGTAGCCCCAGCTACTTGGGAGGCTGAGGTAAGAGAACTACTTAAGCCCAAGAGTTGGAGGTTGCTATGAGCTGTGACACCATGGTACTTTACTCAAGGAGACAGCTTGAGTCTCAAAAAAAAAAAAAAGATTTAACAGGCAAACCAGAAACCACTTAAATTGTCTTCCAGATTTCTGTCTGTTAGCAAATTCTTTAAAAAACAGGCAAAAGGTGTTTTGGACTTATTTAGTATAATAATTACATGGCGTGACTGGGATACCAAGTTTAACAGTATGTCCTGGACACATTATAGCGGTACCTTCAGGAGGAAGAGGAAGGTCGGCACCTGTCCTGTGTAAATTCAAACTCATTCCACACAACTTCATCAAGCACCTCCCAAGAGCCTTGGATGCTCTCTCGGGATGAGGCACACACATTCTCCACCCTCCTAAACTAGATGGGGAGGGGGCAAAAGGTGAACGCAAACACAACCGCAGGCTGGTGGTGGAAGGGACCTCCAGGTCTTTTGATTTGACTTTTCACAATTCACATAGATTCGCTCTTTAAGGCCAAGTGTGGCTCACGTAAGCGCTGGCAGCGGGACAGATAAGGGAGGCGTCTGGGGAGCAGATGATTCCAGGGGCTACTCGGTGACCACGCGCAGCTGGCAAAGTGAGGGAGGCCCCGTGGGTGGGCACAGTGGGGACACCAACCATCTGGGCTCAGCAGAGCAGCCTCTTGGGTCGTTAGCATGGGACAGGAGCTGTCATTTGAAAAAAATATTATTTTTCTTTGGCATTCTGAATGTGAGGCTCTCCCTAGTTGGGGGAAGTATCCATCTTCCTTGGGGACGTGGGGGGAGGTCACAGTTGTTTTCAGGAGGAATGCAAGGGAATGATGCTCAGTTTCTGACATTCGGAATTGGATTTTTGCATGGCAAACCAGACTTAGAGGTTTTCTCCATTAAAAACAAATGTCCTCAGCATGTCAAGAGCCAAGCCTGGAAACCTTAGTGCTTGGAGCCCTCCGGGTGTGGAGAACACGTCGTGCCCGTCCCTGGGGGTCACATTGTGCATGACCCACGGCCAGACACTGAGATGAGCAGGCGTGTACACGGACCCGCACACAGCCAAGCCGGGTTCAGAAAACAGCTCTTAGCCTTGTTGTCGGGGCTACTTTCTCATTTTTTAAATTGTTTTGATCCTGATGAGCGCTGGTCATAACCACAACTGACTCCGTGACCTCCCCCGGGAATGGGTCATGACTCGCAATTAGATAAACACGAGAGAGGAAACGGCCTGGGCAGGTGTGGGGGGGGGAGGAGGAAGGTCGTGGTCCTGAGCTCCATGCTCCACGTCTCGGCCTAGCGAGGGACAGGAGAGACACAAAGGAATGGAGAGGCCGAAGGAAGAGGTATTTCTGCCTCGACTGCCTTAAAGACCCTGGAAATAGACACCCCGCTTCTTCATCCACCCGGATTGGCCTAGGAAGGAGATGGCAGTGGTCTGGCAGAGCGGGAGCTGCTGTCCACACCCTCCGGGTGGGAGGTGGCCCAGGAGGGCCAAGGACATGCTACAGGAGAAGAGGAGGGAGACTGAACTAGGCCGAGAGGCTGGAAGGGATCCATCTGCCAAAGGTAAGACTGAGCCAGTCAGGGAGAGGGACGAGGCCAGGAGAGGGGCCAGGGCATGAGTCCCAAGTCACTCACCAGTTTACATGCCAGCAAGGTGCTACCAGACCAAACTGGGCTCTGCTCACCTGGCGCAGCCAAACCAGACAGACACAGGTGCCAAAGGCTGCCGCAGGGAAGGAAGGTATCCTCACTGCGTGGTGCCAAGTGACAAGCACAGGCAGCTAACACGTGAGACCTGAACTGCTCGTGGCTTACAAGCCAGGGTTTCTAAAGGCAGTGATGCATTTCAGGAAGGGATAACTGTAAACCAAAAAAGGCAGATGTCCTCAAGTAGAGGGCTGTGGGTCATAGGGGGGTTCAGGGGCTCTTGGGAAGACCAATGTGACTCTACAGGCTGCTTAGGGACATTTAGGACAAAGACTGGTGCTCAGGGCAGCGCCTGTGGCTCAAAGGAGTAGGGCCCCAGCCCCATATGCCAGAGGTGGCAGGTTCAAGCCCAGCCCCGGCCAAAACTGCAAAAAAGAAAAAAGACTGGCATTCAGAGTTCAATCCCTCAGTTCTCCTTTATCTGCATTTTCCATCCAGTGGGAGCTTCTGAAAAACAACTCAAGAACATGCGAAGATGCCAACTTTCAGTGTCCATAGGGGTAGGAACACCTCATGACTCCAGCTTTCCCAGAGGGCCACTGCCCCTTCGTGACTGCATGTTCACTCTCCAAACCAACCGGATGCAGGACTTCCCCTGAAGGGGCCCAAGATATCCCCTTATTTCCATGCTGGAGAGACCTGGCAGGGGCCTAAGAGGAGTCACTGGTCCTTCTCAAGGAGGAGCATCTTCAGGCCACCCAGGCGCACCTCCCAGCCCTCCTTTTACTCAGGTGCTGCCTCAGAGTGCAGTCGGCTGGGAAATGAGAGCACCCGAATTCTTCTCCCAAAGAGCGGAAAATTCCCCAGAGATGATGTCAGGATTGTTAAGTTGAACTTCCTCTAGCATCTGTCTCTCATTTGGGGTTCATGAAGACTCAGGTCAGTTCTAGGTAAAGAAGCCTGTCCCTACGCCTTTGTGAGGTAATGCCCACACACGTACAACCTAGCAATTTGATAGGAATAATGTCTCCCTTGTACATGGCCTGTGATGGCCAGTGGAGGGCCAGAAAAATGCTAAACCCAACTGGCATGTGGAGTACTGATTCCCAGTGCTTGCCAATTGCCCTGGTGTAAATCCTCCCGCTGCAGCCAATGTCAGGTTTCCAGTGAGTTCACTGAATGCAGAGTTATCTTCACTCTGTGACCCACAGTGGCCCCAGGGGAGCCCCTAGGCACTGCGCTAGCCAGCAGGGTCTCTTCCACCCAATCTTAAGAGACCAGATTTTGGAATCTGCCCACGTGACAGACCATCAGATCACCCTTCCAGCAACAAGAATTCCTTTCTCCCAACAGGGCTTGCCTTGCTCTGTGGAAAAAGCTCTCTGCTCCAGGCAGGCAGCCCTCCTTTCCATTTTCTTCTTTAAGTTTCTCTTCTGGGAAGATTGTCAGGGTCCACTTGCCCGTTTGAGCCGGACTGACAGAATCAGAGCAAAACGCACCCGAAGGGAGCCCCAGAGGTCGTGGTGGCCAGCCCTCTGCCTCCAGGCAGGCCTCCCCCTGAATCATCCTAGACAGAGCCTTCCTCATGCTGGGCCATTTGCTCCGAGCGCCCCGAGCAGCCAAGGAAAGTTTTGTGCTGACTCCGGCAGGCGCTCCGCCTGTTCACGAGGGAATCATTAGTGAAACGCAGCCTTGTACGAGGGCCTGAAGGCCTGTGGCAATTAATCACCTTTCCCCACTTGGCAGCGCCAGCTGTCTCAGATGGAGCCATCCTCGAGGTAGCCCTTTAATTGTCCCCAGAGAAGGCAGGTGGGTGAGGGGCCAGCCGAGCTAACGTTAGCCAGCAATCCTCCCAAATAATAATAAGGGAAAAAATTCTTTTTAGAGTATTCAAATATTTCTCACTTACTTTCCAGAGTCTGTTATTGGTATAAAGGTTGAAGCTCAGGCAGCTTATCCGCTATGTGGAATGACCTTTAGTTTTAATATTAATATATTATCGTAAAGTCTTTGTGAATCATGAATGCAATTTTGGTATTCATATAAAATGCCACGCGCTGAACCCGTGGCAACATTTTTTTCCCTCCCGTCCTCCAGTAGGCTGCAAACTGGGCGAATTAATATGCGTCATATTCCTTTCCCCTTTATTTACTTAGAGAGGGTGGCCAGGCAACTTTATCAAGAGTAACATTATCAAGAGCTTTTCTGCAAGCTTCTTTATCATATTCACATCCGCGTCTGCTCGACACTTGTCAGTGTCAATCAAATCGCAATAATACGCAGATGATTTGCTCATTTGGTTTAATAAAATCTTTCTGCTTATTTGCGCTGCCTCCATTACACCACATAATTGCTGTGCCGCGGAGGTGAAAGGCAGCCAGTTGCCCGGGGGATAAGAGGAGCCGATTGCTATATGAAGGATTTGTTTCTTTGCCTCTGTCTCTCCCCAGTCACTCATATTCCTAAAATTAATATTGTATTTGAATCCAGCCCTGCTATTCTTATGCAGGCTAACATTGTTATTACTTATTATTTGGATGTGAAGTCATTTATTTTTAGTTTTATGTCCAAGCTGTCAAGCTAAATTTCATTGTGAACTGCCACATACAATTTTTAACTGCCATTTAAAACGAGATTCAAACTCTAAATTATGGAGTGAGCGTGTTCAAAGGGCCAGGCTGCCAGGAAGTGCAGCAAGAAGGCCCAATTTCCCCTGGAAATCAAAGGGGCTCCCCGTGATTATTCGTGTGGAAAAGAAAGCACGTGGCCTTAGTACTTGATAATCACCTTGATGGTGGCTGGACACACAGGTTGGCACAGCAGCCAGGGAGAGGAGCGTGCAGGTGGCCCTGGAGCCCGGGGCTGTGCTCAGAGCCCACGTGGCACCTGCATGCGACTTCTGGGCACAGTGAACGGGCTACGGAGTGGGAGGGGACCCATGCGGCTGGCTAGGGCAGCTTTGCAGAGCAGCGGTCAGCCCGCAGGTGCAGGATGGCCAGGAAGCTCTGATCCTTGTTTTGGGTGACTCTATGTCCGGCCCAGGGCTGCTCAGGAGGGAGGGCTCTGCCAGGGTGTGGCTGGCGAGAAAGCACAATTAACTTCAAAGTTGTTGGAGGTTATGCTTTGGTACTCCCACAGGAGGAATGCTCTTTGTGGAACAACAAGCAAACCCTTGGAAGGAGGGTCACAGGAGACATTGTCTTGCCACCTTAACTAGCGCCTGGTGCTGCAGGCGGTGCCGAATCTGCTGGCTGTACTTTATTCTTGTGGGAGATGAGAACAAACTTCCCACCTGCAGCAGCCTCTCAAGGGCAGCTGCTTATTAAGCCCTTTTGTTTAGGTGAATCGGCTCATTAAATGTTTGTGAAGACAGCTCCCCCATCCTGCTGATGAAAATGAAGATTCCCAGACTGAAGACTCGGGAAAGCTCCGGAAGCAGCCAGTCTGTCACACAGGGGACAAAGGGAACGAGCTTTGCTAGCGGGAGGCCTCAGGAGCAAGCCAAGGCCAGGAGAAAGAGGCAGCTGCCACCGCCAGCTCTGGGTCCACCGTCTTGTCACCAGATTTTCACTAAGGACCTAGACTTTCTTTGTCCTCCAAGAAGTTTCAGTGTTCAAGGAAGACAGGGACAAACTCCCCAAGGAGAACTGGTGTCATCACACCAGTCAGGAGCATTTTAAGGTTGGCAGCCAAGCCCTGGGGCTCCAAACTGCTTCCTATGCCCTTTCTTTATAAAAGGTATCAATGCTCAGAAATAGACACAGAGGACCCATGAGTCCCATGCCTGTGTCCCCCCTGAGCTCCCTCCTAAGCTGGACTGTCCCAGACAGACCCACAGCTGCAGCAGCCACTCTGACTCAGGTCCACAGTTTCCAAATGACACTGACAGGCAAGGAGAAGGAACTTTCAAGTCCATCCTCCTCTTCCTTTTGGTTGACTGCTCCCCCACCTCTAGTATTAAAAGGTCATTAATTCTAGGCCAGGGGCAGTGGCCTCATACCTGTAATCCTGGCACTTGGGAGGCTGAGGCAGGTGGATTGCCTGAGCTCACGAATTTGAGACTAGCCTGAGCAAGAGCAACACCCTCTCTACTAAAAATGAAAAAACTAGCCGTGTGTAGTGGTGCACACTTGTAGTCCCAGCTTCTTGGGAGGCTGAGACAGGACGATCTCTTGAGCCCAAGAGTTTGAGGTTGCTGTGAGCTATGACACCAGTGTACTCTACCCAGGGTGACAGAGAGAGACTGTCTTAAAGAAAGAAGAGGAGGCCTTAATTCTAAATGCACAAACTTTTTCTTGGTTGCCGACTTGAGTTTATGAAATAGGTTAGTAAGTTTGAAATGTCCCTTTTCCTAAGTACTAAGTTGGACAGTCATTATCTCTGACATTTCACTTTGACACTAAG
Source organism: Arctocebus calabarensis (assembly GCA_963573935.1). NCBI lineage: Eukaryota > Metazoa > Chordata > Mammalia > Primates > Lorisidae > Arctocebus > Arctocebus calabarensis. The sequence goes on from CAUYON010211674.1 coordinate 19,181, forward strand.
CTACATCCTCATTCCTTCAAATGCATGCACATTTTGGCTTGTGATTATCTTTCAGATTCTTTTAGAGCAACTTTTGCAAAACTCACATTATTTTTGAATAGGAGTTCCATGATGGAACCATGCTGATCCGACAGTTCCAAATGTCAATGAAACGTTTGGGGAGGATGTGACTCTCATTAAAAAAAAAAATCATTCCCAGTTTCCCTTGAAAAATCAACAGATGAGCGGCACCTGTGGCTCAGTGAGTAGGGCGCTGGCCCCATATACCGAGGGTAGCAGGTTCAAATCCAGCCTCAGCCAAACTGCAAACAAAAAAATAGCTGGGCATTCTGGAAGGCGCCTGTAGTCCCAGATACTCATGACACTGAGGCAAGACTATCGTGAGGACGTGGGGTGAGCAGGCGCTTACAGCAGCCCGAGGCTTGAGAGCCAGACGATCAGGAGAGAGGTCCTGCCTGGAGCCCTCAAGTGTTGCCAAGTGGACATAGAAAAGCAACAAGGTCCCAGGCCCAGCCCAGGGCTCAGCCACATCTCCACGCCAACAATGGAGAAGGCAGGTCATTTGTCACCTGGGCTTAGAAGCTGTTCCCCATCAAGTTTATATTTTACAGGGAAGAAAGTAGGGTTAAAATAAAGTTCTCTTGATGTAGCTACATGATTACACTGAAGTGGAGGATTTGCTGTCTCCTAACTGCTCTGGTGCAGAAGCTATAGCATAAAAAATTTTAATTTGATTTTTTTTATGGTATAGGAGATAAATCCACTATGTGGTTTAAATTCAAAAGGTACAGTAAACAGTCTTTCTCTCATCCTGTCCCTTAGCCACCCACTTTCCCAGAGTCAGCCAGGTCCCCCATTTCTTGGGCATCCTTCAGAGGCGGAGTTAGTACATAACCATGGACAGCATTTTAAGACATAACCTACTGAATGCTCACAAGGCTACAGCAGGGACTTTCACGCACACTGCTGTGCCGTTAGAGCGTCTTAGATGTGCTGCAAAGATTTCTAAAGATCATTAATTAAATTATTATTTAAAAGAAGTTCAAAGCATAGTAGCTATATATTTTTTTCTATTTTTAGTAGAGACAGAGTCTCGCTCTTGCTCAGGTGGGTCTCAAACTCCTGAGCTCAAGCAATCCATTGGCTTGGCCTCCCAAAGCACTAGGATTACAGATGTGAGCCACTGTGCCCGGCCAGAATATTCTTTTTTTTTTTTTTAATCAACATAAGTGTGCCATGGAAGTTTAACTAGGTTCCAGTGTGCTGTGAGATAAAAAAGGTTGAAAAACACTGGACTACAGTTTAGTGTAAACATAACTTTTATGTGCACCGGGAAACCTAAACACTTTGTGTGACTTGCTTGATTGCAGTGGTCTGGAACGAAACCCGTGGTGTCTCTGGAGGACACACACTTCTCCCTTTGTCCATTTCTACACAAATGGTGGCACACACCTGTTCAGGGTCATCGTCCTTGAAGATCATGTACTAGCGGGTATGTGAATAACTTCTTCCTCCTTTTCCCCCCATCCTTCGTTTTCTGAAAGTCCTGTAGTTTGCTGCTTCCCTGGACCCAAGAGGCTTTTATATTGTTTCTAATCTTTTATAGGCAGTCCTCTGAGTTACAGACATCTGACTTACATACAACTCAGACTTACAAACAGAGGCTATGGTGGGTACTAGGAAAATGTACCTGTTCCAACTTACGTACAGAGTCGACTTATGAGCAAACCTACAGAAACTACCTCGTTCATAACCTGGGACTGGCTGTGTTGCCATTACTCACTTTTCACACCTTTAATTTTATACATGAGTGAGAATAAATCTGCTCGGTGAATTAGTAGGGGTGAAATTGCTAGGTCAAAAGATGTGCGCGTTTGTGTTTTTGGTAGATCCTGCCAAAAGCGGTGAAACCCCACAAGCCATATATCTGTTTTGACAGGTCATCCACCCTATTCCGTGACCAAATTTCTTGTTTTTTCTGTCTGAGAATTATCAAAATGGAAATTTAGGCTGGGTATAGTGGCTTGCTCTTGTAATCCTAGTACTCTGGGAGGCTGAAGCAAGAAGATCAGAAGTTTGGGACCAGCTTGAGCAAGGGCAAGACTCTCACTGTGGGAGGCTGAGGCGGGTAGATGGCTGGAGTTTAGGAGTTTAAGACCAGCCTGAGCAAGAGCAAGCCCCCATCTCTACTAAAAATAGAAAAAACTAGCCAGGCTATGTGGTGGGCACCAGTAGTACCAGCTACTTGGGAAGCTGAAGCAAGAGGATCTCTTGAGCTTAGAAGTGTGAGGCTGCTGTGAGCTATGATGCCATGGCACTGTACTTAGAGCAACTGAGTGAGACTCTGTCTCAAAAAAAAAAGCAAGACCCCATCTTTACTAAAAATAGAAAAACTAGCCAGGTGTTGTGGTGTATACCTGTAGTCCAGCTACTCAGGACACCAAGACAGGAGGATTGCTTGAACCCAGGAGTCTGAGGTTGCTGTGAGCTAGGCTGATGCCACAGTATTCTAGCCTCTCTGGGGAGATAGCATTTTAGCTGAGGCCTGAGAATGAGGGGAGAACATTCCAGGAGAGGGAACAGGCCACCCAGCGATCATCCAAGGAGCAAATGTAGGGCTAGTGGGTTTGTGAGGAACGGTTAAAGGGGAGAAATAGCAGTGACCATGAGAACTGACCCCTGAAGGCCTCAGTGAATAACTGGGGCATCTGTGCAGTGTGGATTTCAGGGAAGGTTCTGGACAACAGAACCTTCAGCCGGCTGTGGGATGGGGACGTGGACTCTGCAAGTGTCTGCCAATGTCTGTGGTGTAAATTCTCCCATGGTGTCTGATTGTGCAACGCTAAAGGGAGTTCACTGAACTTGGAGTTAGAAGATGTGCACAGACAGCAGTGGGTGAAAATGATGGCTTCCTGCTTTGCCAGATTTGTTTTATTGACAGCAATTTGCTTTGTATACATTAGAGGCTGTTTTATTATATGAAATATAATACAAGCTAGTGAGAGGTGGCGCCAACACACCGCTGGGTTAAGCCAGAGAGGGTTGTGCTTTGATTCACGTTAGAAAGATCGGCTGACGGCTGTGCGGGCCTTCTTAAGACCTTCACATCCAAAAGTGCCTATGCCCCCCTCGCCGTGGGAACAGCCGTTTCCTTTTCTTGTGTTCCTTCCCACATCCTGCTTGCCTTTTCGGCTACGGTGCATCCCACAGTCTTGGGTCTTCATCTGATTTTAATAATGGACTTGACCTTTTTTTAAGGCTGATTGATTCCAGTGGCAAAAGCTGCTTCTCTTTAACTTCTCCTACTACTGCACAGAGAAAGTCCAGAACACAGACTAAAGTCCCTTCTGACTTTCCAAATTGTCGTGGTTCCCCTCTTGCCATCCACGTGGCTGCCAGCTCTGTGTAGCCCGGCACAGGACGCGGCCCCCGAGCCCCTCCATTTTGCCCCTGAAGTGGTCAGATGCTCAGGGAAACCGCGCTGGCTCATTCACAGTTGACTGTGTCTGTGGTTGGGACACCACACGTGGGGACAGAGGCCTGTTTCTTTTTCATTTCCATGTCTAATGTAAGGAGGGAGTGAACATGTAAACATTTTTATGGTGTCTCACCATCCTTTAAATTCTGAAATTACTTTGGTCTTTGTTGGTCAGCAAATAAATTAATTTTCACTTGAAGAAACATCATTTTTAATGCCTTTCATTCTGGCCTGGCCTCATCCCACGGTCCAATTACTGAGGTGACTATCGCCAGCCAGGAGACGGTGGGAGCCATAGATCAGAAATTGTTTACCAGACGTGCAGGCATCGATTCATTCACGCTGTGTGACACAGATGATCATATTTTATTTCCCCAGATCTTCTCTCTCAAATTGATTTTTCAGAAATTTTTTAATACAGGTTTATTCACCTGGCTAATCCATTTATCTTCAGTTCCACCTGTAAAGTCAAGAAAATCTCTGGGCTGATCTGCAAAAGGACAGACACTCTGCCTGTGCCTCTCTCCCCACCCCCAGCCACCTGCATGTGTGCACACATGTTCACGGGGCACACTCCGGCCCCATGTACCCTCCAACACACAGCTAATTATCTGTGAGATCCTCAAAACCTCACTTTGTCTTCTGAGGCCTCTGTTTCTCTGGCCAAATTGGAGAATTGTGCTGTTTTCTCCTTAAGGCCTTTCTAACTTGAGATCTTTAGGATCTGAGTTGAGAGTTGGACGGTGGGGAATGGGGCCCTCGCCTTTCACAGACTGGGAGGAAGAGGCTTGTCCTACAAGTGGCTGGACCCAAGTCCCTGCTAATAGCAGCAATCACGGCAGGGTGGTGACTATGCCTCCCCTTCCCTGCAGCCTGGGGTTATTTTTCTCTATTTTTGCCAAGAGCAGAAAGATTTTAAGTTATAGAAGCAAAGGCCTTTCTAGAACCAAAATGTGGGTCATCTCCCATGATCTTATTTCAGAGGGGGCGGCTGCTCCTTTAGTGCCTGTCTCTGCCTTTTCCTCCATGGTCAGGTGGGCTTCTGGGGGGATTGCAGAAGGGAGGGGGTCAGCAAATGTATTTGCTGTCACCCCATCACCAGTCACCAGATATTGTTCATCGCTGCCAAACAAAAGCTGGCATGTGGGAGGCTTATCGTTACGTGGCCTGTTGTGTGCTGGACCCATCTTTCTGGAGCTCCCTTTTCATATCACGCAGTCAAATGTCCCCCATGAAAGCAGAGATATGAGCTGACCTGTGCAAGCAGAGGTGCCCTGACAGAACGGAGGCTCCACAAAGTTTCCGCCAAGGCGCCACCACGGTCCCACTAACTCCCCAGGACATTGGCTCTGAGGGAGACCCGTTAGTGGAGATGCTCCCTCAGCCCAGGCCCAGGTGGCAGGAGGGCAGCAAAGTGTCCACAGACTCTTGGCAGGCCACAGCCCAGCCACAGAGCCTCTTCCTGAGTGGGCCGTTCTGTCTCTTTTTTTTTTTTTTAACAAGAGTCTCACTTTGTTCCCTCAGTAGAGTTCCGTGACATCACAGCTCACAGCAAACTCAAACTCTCGGGCTTAAGGGATTCTCTTGCCTCAGCCTCCCAAGTAGCTGGGACTACAGGCGCCCGCAACAACGCCCGGCTATTGTGTTGTTGTTGCAGTTGTCATTGCTGTTTTAGCTGGCCGGGGCTGGGTTCGAACCTGCCAGCCTCAGCATATGGGGCTGGCACCTTACCTACTGAGCCACAGGCGCCGCCCTGTTCTGTCATTTTTACAAGCTTTGTTTTAAATATTGACAATGGCACTTTCCTCCAGGAGTTTGCAGAGTGCAAAATAACAATAAAATATGAGTGTTCCCCTGAATAAACGAGAGAAAGGTCACAGGTGCCTTTGGAAGTCACTCAGCCAGACCAAGGCGCATGTGGCAGAGAGGCGCTGCTGGCTCCTGTCTGGGGCTTCTTGCCAGGGCAAGGATCACATGTCAAATTATTAAACAGCTGTGTGGCCACCTGCCTGTGGTACCTCCTGTACCCTTGAGACAGTGCAGGAGGGAACTGGTGCATGCACTTTCTCTTGGGTTAGACTGGGACTAGGCTGCAAGCTTCCCCATGTCAAAGGCTAAATCCACTCTTCATTCCTTTATCCCTCTCATAGAAGGGCTGTGTCTTCTAGGACTTGGGCTCCTTGGTGCCACTGCCCAGCTATGGAGGGGCTAGATAGACAGCAGGTAAATTGCCCAGAATCCCCCTTCCGAGTAATGTGTCCAGCCCAGCAGTATTTAGTCGCCTTGCAGGGTGCTGTGGTTTAGTTATTGGCCCCTCCAAATCTGGTGCTGAAATTTGATCTCCAGTGTTAGAGGTGGGGCCTGGTGGGAGGGGTTTGGGTCATGGGGAGGGCCCCTCATGAATGGCCAGGTGTGCTGGCAGTGATGAGTGATTCTCACTCTGTCAATACCCATGAGAACTGCTTATGGATGGAGCCTGGTTTCCTCTCTGGCCCGTGATCTCTGCACACCCTGACTCCCCTTAGCTTTCCACCAGGAGTCGGAGCAGCCTGAGCTGTCACCAGATGCTAGTGCTGCCACCAGGCTTCCTATGCAGCCTGTGGACCCGTGAGCCAGTTGACCTTCTTATTTCTTTGTAGCAACACAAGTGGATGAACCGGCAGCTGGGAGTATTTCTGGTTGTGTGTTCTTTGGCCTATGTTGTCTCAGAAGCAACACAACTAGGCAGGTGGTCAGCCTGTCCATAGTAGTTTCAGATCTACTGGCTCATCCCTGGCTTCATTCACACAGTCACAGTCCCTGCTGGGCGCCTATAGACTGCGCCTTGAGCCCACCACAGAGAGGATTCTCCAACCCTCATTGGCACAGACAGTTCACAGAATCAATGGAGATGTTGGGGCCAAGCTGTTGGGGCCCATTTTCCCCCCTGCAGAGATGGCGACCTTCATTCTATCACTTCTTTCTTTTGCAGCATCTGTGATGGTGCTAAATGGTGCTTTCTGTCCTCCCCCACCCTGCCACACACACTGGAGACAGCCGATGTGGAACAGAGGCCTGGCCTGTGCCAGCACCATCAGGGTCTCCCCGCTTGGGACTGAGACTAGCCAATTGAAAGTCTTGCCGAAAGTAGTGTCCAGGGCTAACACAGCCTATAACAGGATTTTCTTGCCCCCAAGACTTGTGCCAGAGGCCCAAACCCAGGATGGAGGCTCTTTAGAAACATTTGTGTCCTGTTAACTGTGGGGAAGGGGTGAGTGTGTGTGTGAGGAGGGCTTCTCTTACTGTCAGTCCTGGTGCAAGTGGGGCTGGGAGAGGGGCCCCATGTGAACAGCTTGAACAAAGAGCGGGGCAGGGAGAGGGGCTCCCTGAGACCCAGGAGATTAGGGTGCTGTCATCTGGAGGAGGAGAAATGACGTTTGCTGAGAAGGGAAAATAAAAACACATTCCAGGGTAGTGCCTGTGGCTCAAAAGAGTAGGGCACCGGCCCCATATGCCAGAGGTGGCAGGTTCAAACCCAGCCTCGGCCCCCCCCAAAAAAAAAACTGCAACAAAAGAAAACAAAGCAACAAATCCAAATTCCCGTTCTGGTTCTGTAGCCGGTAGCTGCCTCTTCTGAGCCTTGGATTCCTCATCAGAGCAGTAGGGACAGGGAGAACTCCCATCTCACCAGGCTATTGTAGGGACTGGGTGAGCAAAGACTTAGGAAGAGCTTCCCATGCTGGACCAGAGTACGGGCACAGTGGATGTCAGCTGTGGCTGCCGCTGTTGCTGCTGTCACTGTTTCTGCCGCCACTATGACAATGGCCTTTATTATCCTCCTGACTGAGGGTTTTCTGGCTCTGAGCACAGTCGGAGATGTGCTGCAGGCCACTGGTGAAAATGTCTTTGGAAGCTCCTTAGCCATCCCCAAGAACCCTCAATGTGACGCTTCGCCATTTTGATACAGAGTGTGGGGACAGCTGCTTAATCACAGGCCGGCTCTCCCTGGGGTCAACAGATTCCTCAGGGAGTGGACGTGCACGGGGGATACTCCTCTTCAGATGGGAAGGAGAAAAATAGTGAGGCCCGTCAGCAGCTGCAGAGGGAGCAGCTATGGCCAGCCCCCCCCAGGGCAGCCAGTCAGCAAACACATGCAGGCCGGCTGGGCGTGGCGGCCCGTGCCTGCAGTCCCAGCTACTCTGGGAGGATTGCTTAGAGTTCAAGTCCAGCCTGGGCAACAGAGTGAGACTCCCATCTCTTCAAATAAATGAACAAGTAAATAAAACATCCTACAGACAGGGTGGCTCACGCAACCAAAACCTGTTTTCTCATAGTTCTGTGGAGATTGGAAGTCTGAAATCAAGGTGCCGGCTGGTTCCCTCGAAGCCGTTTGTCTGGCTTGCAGAAGGCACTCTTGTAGCCTCTCACACAGCCATCCCCTGATGGCACATCCCTGATGCCTCCGTGTGTGTCTGAATTTCCTCCTCCTATGAGGACACCAGCCAGATTGGATTAGGACCCACCTATAGGAGCCTGTTTAACATAACAAACTCTTTAAAGGCCCCATTTCCAAACACAGTCACGTTCTGAGGTACCAGGTTGTTAGGGCTCCAATGTAGAAATTTGGAGGGAGACAGTCCAACCCACACCATGTACTTCTGATGCTCACACCTTTTTTTTTTTTTTTTTGGTAAGCTGTTAGGGGCTAAAAGAAGTGACCAAAGCAGATAAAAATAAAATCCCTGCCTTCTCTGGGTTTGTGTGAGTCAGTGACAGGGATGGGTAGGGGAGACGGACCAGAAACACGTGAATGTTTGGTAGCTCGGGGTGATGAACACTGGAGGGTGGGGAAGGAGGCGCTGTCCCGAATGAGGGGAACAGGGAGGACCCCCCTGAGAAGAAGTGGGCATTGGAGCAGAAAGCTGGAGGGCTGGAGAGAGTGAAATACACTGCTGTCTCCGCAGAAGTGAGTTCCAGGCAGACGCAGTGCAGGTGTGAAGGGCCCAAGGCACAAGTGTTCCAGAACAGCAGAGTCCACGGAGGCTGAGAGGAGTGAGGCAATGACGTTAGAGAGGGAGCTGGGGCCAGACGAGCAGATGCCAAGGCTGGACTCCCTAGGACTAGGCCTTCAGTCTGTGTACGGCGGGAAGGCATGGGAGACACCAGCTGGCTGAGGACAGACTGGGAGGAGGAGGAGGGTGGAGTCCAGCAAGCACAGTGGCCCCTGTTCCAGGGCAGAGGGCATGGGGCTTGACCCAGGGTAGAAGCAGTGCAGGTTAGGAGTGCTTTGGGGATTAGCTGTTTTGGAGGGTGATCCCTTGCACTGCCCCCCATTTGTGGGTGACCTTGTATTCTATTACAGTAGCGACACACCCTCTAATCAGCCCACGTTTCCGGAAGGGCAAGGTGGAGGGATTGGCCGATACCAGTGATACGTATGGTGGGCTGGGGCTGAGGGTTTCTCCCAAGCCCAGTTGGGAGTTGGGATTGTCTCCACTGACCCTAGAGGGATGGTCATCTGAGTTAATGTGTTTTCCTGCCTGAGCTTGGGCAACCCCAGACCAGTGGACCTAGAGCAGCCGTCCATGACTAGAGAGCGAGTATTTGTCCCTAGCTGTGTCACATGACCCTGGGTGCCCGCCTGACTCTTAACTGATGTGCTGCACATCCCAGCAACACCTCTACCCTGCATTCACCTAAACACCTAAACCATGATCAGACACCTTGCCCCAGTTTATAAATGTCATCTCAGTAACGTGGGCAGTGCTGATGGGCAGGCTCCAGCATGGAAAGTGTGCAGCAGTGCCCCGGCTCCCAGCCCTCCCTGTCCCCTCCAGGCCCAGCCCATGTGCTATGGAGGCGCCGCGCTGGAAACCCTGAGTGCATCATCTCTTTAATTTGAATGTGTATGGAAGGGTGAAACTTCTTTGTCACCTGTATTTTGGGGATGAAGATTCCAAGCTTTGGTTTGAAGGGGGTGGGAGGAGTGTAGTTGTGGATGAGAGATTTGGGGTGGGTAACGGGTTAAAGACATAAGCTTTCTCAGGTGGGCAGCCCCCCAGGAAGGTTCCGGACATGATATTCACAGGGTATGTATGCATTTTAGAAGGCTGAGTAAAAATGTTTTTCTTGAATCTGCCTCATCTCTGTGCACTTGAACTTCTGGTGGGGATGCTACTAAGCACTTTGTTTAAAGAAAATTTAACTCTTTTAGGCAAGCATTTTTTTCTTGTTTTCTTTTTTTATTTCAGATTAATAGGAGGGTATAAATGATTAGGTTACAATGTTTGCATTTGTTAGGTAGAGTCACTGTTGTAGTTGTGCCCCTCACCCAGGAGGTGTGCTGCCCCCAAGAGGTGTGCCCGTTAGGTGGGAGCAAACCAGTCTCTGCCCCTCCCTCTCCCCTTCTCCCTTCCCCCTCCCTCCCCAACTTGAAGTGAATTGAGTTTTTCTCTTATGTGGGCATGTATTAGATCATCTACTGGCTTCATAGTAGTATTGAGTGTACATTGAAAACTTGCTTTTCCATTCTTGTGATGCTTTACTAAGAATAATGGGTTTCAACTCAGGTTAATATGAAAGATGTAACCCATATTTGTTATGGCTGTATAGTATTCCATGGTGTACATATACCACAGTTTGTTGTTCCATTCATGGGTTGGTGGGCACTTGGGTTGATTCCACAGCTAGGTGATGGTAAATTGAACTGATAAACAGTCTAGTGCAAATGTCCTTATGATAAAATGATTTTTTTTTCTTCTGGGTAGATGCCTGGTAATGGGATTGTGGAATCAAATGGGAGACCTAATTTGAGTTCTTTGAGGATTCTCTATACTTTTTTCCAAAGAGGCTGTATTCATTTGCAGTCCCACCAGCAGGGTAAAAGTGTTCCTTTCTCTCAACATCCACGCCAGCATCTGTAGCTTTGAGACTTTGTGATGTGGGCCATTCTCACTGCGGTTAGATGATATCTCAGTGTAGATTTGATGTGCATTTCTCTGATGATGAGCATTTTTGCCTGTTTGCTAGCCATTTGTCTTCCTCAGAGAAGGTTCTGGGCTCATGTCTTTTGCCCTGAGATAGATGGGATTATTTGCTGTTTTTTGTTGATTAATTTGGGTTACAGGCACGCATTTTTTTAAGGAGTGGACTAGACTGAGGATTCTTTTAAGAGCATAGATTTGTTTAAAATGTACACATAAATTCTCTGTAGAAACAGGCTTGGGGAAACTGATTTCAGCTTCGCTGCCTGCACTTTTCCCGCTGCCCACTAGAGGGCACGCGGGCGCCCACCCGGAGGCGGTCACTCCCCTCTGCTCCGTCCGCGCCGGCGCGCCGGCCGTCTAAATCGTGTCAACAGGAGCTGCTGCCTGTTATCGGGGAAAATACAAAGTACACTGACAGGAACCCACTAGGCTGTGCAACAGCCGTCTCTCTGCTGTCGCTGAGTCGAGTCCCATTCCCAGAGGAAGCAGCTGTGCTCGTGGTTTGATTATTCCTTCAGTCGGTTGGAGAAGAAATAAAGTGACGGTTCCCGGGCGAGCGCTGGACCTGACCGCGGTGGGATGTGGCGCTTTCTGAGCGTGGAGCCGTCAACGGCCGCCCGCCACCTAGTGTCTTCCAAGACACCTGCAGGCCGTGTTCAACTAGAGCAGCATCACGGGCGCAGCCGGTGGCCGAGAGCACGAGTCTCCCTGCGCCACGAACTCATTGATGTTTGTGATAAGAGAGTTATGGGAAGCTAGTCAGCCTTAAAAGAAGTAGGAATGGGCTTTCCGCCCCAACGGAAACCTTTCAACTTTACTAACATGAGCGGTTCCAGAAACTCAAGCGACCTTTGTTAGCATAGAGTATACTTCTGGGTTTTTTCTTTTTTATTGTTTGGGATTCATTGAGGGTACAAAGAAGTAGGGTGCGCTGATTACATTCGTTAGGTCCTTCTTATCATTGTGTGCTGCCCCCAAGAGGTGTGCCGTACACCATAACCCCTCCCCCTCCCTCCTCCCCTCTCCCCGCCCCCTCATTTCCCATCCCTCACCTTTTTTAGATCATCTACTGCCTTCACATTAGAATCGCGCACATTGGATTCTTGCTTCTCCATTCTTGTGATACTTTACTATAGACTTCTGTTTTTAACTATTAGTTAATATATATAACCTTTGGTATGCAATTCTACTAAACCAATAGCTCAAAGAGTGATCATAAGCTTCTCACCCATGAAGTTCCTCGGCCCAAACTGCCAAATCCCAGCAAGCCTTCAGACCTTCCAGTTTATGAGAAACACAGGGACAGAGGACCAAGTTCAACGTCACAAGAAAACAGCCAACCCAATCCAAAATGCAGATATACTGGTCTGTTCAAATCATCAGTGTTATGGAGGCAACAAGGTGGGAGGACTGTTCTAGAACAAAGGAACCGAAGAGACTGCCTTCCTCAAAGAAGGTTCTGTTCGCGTCTCTTGCCCACGGATAGATGAACAAATGCAAGGACACAATCTTGACTGGATCTTGGTTTAGAAAATTAGCTGCCTTGGTTTGTCCAGACTTGGACGGCAAAATACCAGAAACTGGGCAGCTTATAAAAAATAAAAATTAATTTCTCACAGTTTTGGAGGCTGAGAAGCTGGGGTCAGGTGCTACCCGTTTGGGCGTGTGGTGAGGGCTGACTGTCCTCACTGGACAGAAGAGTGGAGGCAGCTCTCTGGGCCCCCTTTTGTAAAGGAACTAATTCCGTTTACAAAGTCTCCACCCTTGTGACTTAATCACAAAGTGTCCTCCTTCTCATACCATTGCATTATTAAGTTTTCAACATATACATTTTGGTGGGACACACTTTCAGCCCATAAGAATTAGAAAAACTTTTTTTCCTAGTGTGTGATACGTGGGGCAATTTAAGTAAGTCTGGGCATGCTACAAGGCTACAAATTTTGAGGGAAGTCTCTTAGCTGTGACCATGGCACTATAGTTCTGTAAAGGGAATGTCCTTGCTCTTAGGAGGTACTGAAGGTCATTGTGATTGCAACCCGTTTTTAAGTGGCTCAGTAAGAAAAACAATACAAAAAGGAAACAGAGGCTCGGTTAAGGCACCAGCCACATACACCTGAGCTGGTGGGTTTGAATCCAGCCCAGGCCCGCCAAACAACGATGGCTGCAACCAAAAAATAGCAGGGCATTGTGGTGGGCCCCTGTAGTCCCAGCTACTTAGGAGGGGGAGGCAAGAGAATCACTTGAGCCCAGGAGTTGGAGGTTGCTGTGAGCTGTGATGTCACAGCATTCTACCCAGGGTGACAGCTTGAGGCTCTGTCTCAAAAACAAGAAAAAGAAAAAGGAAATAGAGCAAAATGTTCACCATTATTAAAATTAAGTGGTGAGTGTGAGAGGAGTTTGTTGTACTCTATTTTTTGGTATGATTAACAAGTTTTCATGATAAAAAGATGCTGACATTGTCATTTGCTTTGGGTAGGTGACTCTCAAAATCATCAAGACTGCCTATCTTTAGCAAATCACCATTTACCTATTGCAAGAAAGGGGAAGTGTCTATGCCCAGAACAGTGCCCTTCCTGCAGCAGTCCCGGAATTATCAATGGATGAATATTGGTTTTTTTCTCTCTCTCTCTTTGGTTTGCTTTCTCTGAGTGTGCCACTCTAGCTCAAACTGACCTTATGCCTTTATCATCTTTCCCAATGCTTCAAAACCACAAAGTAATGTGGTTTTCCAAAGATAATATCAAGCAAAGAGAAGATTGTTCTTGCGCTGCCAGGATAGTCCTCAGCATGCTGAAAGAGTCGGCGGTTATTCCTAGTGTCATGCCCCATTCAAAATGCTGTTTGATTATAAAACAAAATCAATTTTCTTCAGCCCTGTTTGAGCAGCAACATTGTATATTGGTTGCTTTTCCTTGAGGCATAAATATTCACAGTGGTCCATCAGCTACTCTGATTTCATTTTGAAATGTTGTGTTTGCTCTGTAAAATTCATTCCTTCTTCCATCTCTCCCATCTATCCACCCACTTACTCAAGGGCTGGGAGTTAATGGGTAACAGGGCAGGGTGGATGATGGGAAGCAACCAACCACTGGAAGCACACTCGTGATGTTATACGCAAGAAGGCACAAAAATGACATCATTCCTGGCTGGGCACGGGGGCTCCCGCCTGTTATGCTAGAACTTTGGGAGGCTGAGGCTGGCCGATTGCCTGAGCTCAGGAGTTTGAGACCTGCCTGAGTAAGACCAAGACCCCATCTCTACTAAAAATAGAAAAATTAGTCTGGCTTGGGAGGCTGAAGCAAGAGAATCACTTGAGCCCAAGAGTCAGAGGTTGCTGTGACCTATTACACCACAGCACTCAACCCAGGGTGATAGAGTGAGACTCTTCCCAACAATCTCCCCCCAAACATCACTTCCCTACAGCAGTGTTTCCAAATCTTCAATAATTCCCAACAATTTGCACTTTCTGCAAAATCTGAGGATCACTAATTATAGGACTATCATTCAATGTCCTACCTTAAATCTCTTTCCTTAAACAAAAAACCAAAACTTAAATGCCTACTTTGGTCTCAGGCTAAATCTTACTAGCTATAAAATCATGATTTTTTTTTCAAGATTAATTTAATTTAATTTAATTTTTTTCCCAGTGGTAAGACAATTTATTTACAGAAAAGAATACAGAAAACACTAAAGCTCCTGGTAGAGAGAGAGAACTCAAGTGGGGAGAGAAAAGCTCTCACCGTTTCTCTCCCGGTCTTTCCCAGTCTTCACCTTTAGGCTTTTAGCCTCGGGATATATATAGGTGTATCGGTTCCTTGGCCAGGAAAGGAATGAACACAGTCCCTTCCGCCGGGGGCAAGGTGAATGAATGTATGAATGAATAGACACAGTCCATTCATGGAATTGAGGCCTAGGAAATTCACATGAAATTGACCTAGGCATAGGAAATGGGGGTTCCACATTTAGTCCTAAGTGTAAAGTGAAGGAGACACCAAGGCACAGGTGTCTCCTCGGCAG
>CAUYON010211677.1:0-11659 GCA_963573935.1 Arctocebus calabarensis
ATACTAGGGATCTTGTTCTTTTTTTTGTAAAGACAGAGTTTCACTTTATCGCCCTCGGTAGAGTATCCTGGCGTCACACAGCTCACAGCAACCTCCAACTCCTGGGCTTGGGCAATTCTCCTGCCTCAGACTCCCAAGTAGCTGGGACTACAGGTGCCCGCCACAACAGTCGACTATTTTTGTTGTTGTTGTTGTTGTTGCAGTTTAGCCGTGGCTGGGTTTGAACTTGCCATCCTTGGTATATGGGGCTGGGTGTCCTACTCACTGAGCCAGAGGTACCACCTGGGGATTTTGTTCTTTAAATGTAAGTTCTGCCTGATAAAACACTTGTCTGTTATGTGTATAAAACAAAATAAGAGGACATGTATAGTAAGTAGTGTGTAGGGCAGATTGGAAAACAAATTTCATCGAGTTTATAGTTTGGTGACTCTATTTTAAGATTAAGTTCCCTGATATGAGAATGACCTCTCTTTTATACGTGCGTGCGTGAAGAGCGGTTTGTATTTCTGGGCATAACTATATAGATATATATTAATGCAGGTTTGTGTGTGTGTGCATTTAAACTTTAAGAAAATGTCTTGATTATTTTTTAGCATTTTGAAATCATTTTTTACATGGTGGTACTATTCCATTTCCAAAGGCATAGATTGGAAATATTTGGGGAACAGTTGGTCTATGAGTGATCAGAACTTAATGTTGTAAAATTTGAGACAAATTTCTATTGGTAATTGTCTTTGGAAATATAATGTTCTAGTAAATTTGTTGTTCGATGCTAAGAGAATAATTAGAGCATAGGGGAACAACTAGTGTTTGGGTATGAATTCAATGTATATTGGGGAATTATCAAGTAGCAAGCACTGTGCTAATTTCCAGAGTAGCAAGGCAGAGCTACTGTCATGTCTCCAGTCCCCTGTTTCTCTTGGCATCAGCACACTCCCTTCTTGATTTTAACCCTGGTGGGATGATGGTCATGATGCCAATGTTCCGTGAACCTGTGGTGGGAGGCATTTAACTTAGGCTGAGTTAGTCATAGCACCTGATATGGTGATAACCTCAGAGATGGGCCTCTGACTCAGTAGAGGTTTAATCTCTGGATGTTTCAGAAGATCAATTAGCTTTCTTTTGGAGTTATTAAATACTAATCTGAGTTCCTGTGATCCAGGATGTATCAATAAATGAATCAGAAGTTTTCCTTTTTAGCTAAATTAGAAAGGTTATCTCTTGCAGCCCCAGTCTTGATTAACAAAATTGTGTGTATTCAGAGATGTGCAAAAGAAGGTTTTAGCACTTATTGTAAGGGCTTTCTTTAAAGAAAACAAAGTAAATGAAATTTTGATTATAATTTTTAAAACATAAGAATTGCACCTTTAAAGATGGTTTTATAATATTATTGTCAAAGACAATCAATTTGCCCTTCAATAATTTTGTTATTGCCTTTCAGTGATGGAAGACTGATCTAAACAGCCCTTATCCATAGGAGCTAGAACAGACTTGTAAAGCAATAGTTCTGGTGTAATATGAAATATTATTTGTGATATATATACAATAAAATTAACCATAAAGCAGAAATGAACTTGGCTTAAATGTGCTGGTGAACACTTCGGAGATTATCTTTGAACTGGGTGTTAGATTATGTGAGGGTAGTTGCCAAGGCGAGATGAGAGAGGAGAGACTAGGAAGACAAAGGAAATAGTGCATTGAAGCGTAGACTCCAGAAGGCTCGTGGTGTGTGTAGGACTGAGACATTTTCTACCTCTGCTGGTGCATAAACTGTGAAGGGAAGTGGATGGCACATAAGGGAGTGGTGGGTTGAGAGGGTTTTGATGCAATTTGAAAGATATGTCCTTGTGGAAGTCAGCCCACTCGGGAACATAACAATAACACCATGGGAATTGGAAATATCTGAACGTACAAAGGGTTCTTTTTTTTTTTTTAACTTAGCAAGTGTGCATAATTTTGCACTTCCCTGCCTGTCTGTGGGTTTGTGCCAGGCAGACTCCCAGAACTTCCATACTGCTTGAGTAATGGGTGAAGCGGGAAACTGGTAAAACCAAAACAGACAAATTACAAATGGTGGGAGCAAAGACTATTTCTGGAAAACAGAAAGAGTGGAAGAAAAATCATGGGATAACAAGAGCCGTTAAAAGCCGAGTGTTAGGAGTTTGGGAGGATGCCAAACACACAAGCCTAGAACCTGGAGAGCAGACTCGGGGGGTAACTGTGATATTGTGCAAGGTAATGAAGAAGAAGATTGGGAGGCTGAGTTTAAAACTATTGATGTGTTCTGAATGTCATTTCCCCTTCCTGCCTCTGCCATAATAAATGTTCTTTCAATGACTTTCTTTCACTGTTACTGAATATGGTTCTTTCAAATGGGGCACTGGATGAAACTGTTCAATCAGGTTATATACAAACGAGGGAGCACCCTATGAAAATTCCGTGTAGAAAACTTTAAGGACATGTCAAACCTTTAGTTCGGTGAGGCCGATGTAGAGAAGTGTGTGAGGTGAATTTCGCATGTCAGCTTGCTTAGGGTAGCGTACGACAGTCCTCAGATACTTGGTCAAACTCCAGTCTAGATGTTGCTGCCAAGGAGCTTTTTAAATGAGATTAATTTTTATATCAGTGGACTTAATCAACCTCATCTAATAAGTTAAAGATTTAAGAAAAAAAAAAACAACAACACTGGAAATCTTGCTTTTAGAGCCAGAAGAAGTTGTGCCTTTACACTGCTCACTGCCTTAATCCAGCTGAAACATCCGCCCTCCTGAGACTTCGGCCTGTCCACCGCCCTGTGCATCTCAGCCTTACCAGCCTCCCGACACGTGAGCGCCGCCTGAAAAGAGATCTGCTGCCTCCCTCCCAGACACGCGCCTGGGCGTGCACATCCCTCTCCCTCCCTCACAGGCACACGTAGGCGTGCACGTTTCTCCCTCCCTCACAGGCACACGTAGGCGTGCACGTCTCTCCCTCCCTCACAGACACACGTAGGCGTGCACATCCCTCTCTCTCCATCCCACACACACGTAGGCGTGCACATCTCTCCCTTACAGACATGCACATAGGTGTGCACATCTGTCTCTCTCACAGACATGCACATAGGTATGCACGTCTCTCTCTGTCACAGACACACGTAGGTGTGCACATCTCTCTCTGTCACAGACACAGATAGGTGTGCACATCTCTCTGTCACAGACACACATAGGTGTGCACATCTCTCTCTCTCTCTCAGACACATGTAGGCGTGCACATCTCTCCCTCACAGACATGCACATAGGCATGCACATCTGTCTCTCTCACAGACGTGCACATAGGTGTGCACATCTCTTTCTGTCACAGACACACGTAGGTGTGCACATCTCTCTCTGTCACAGACACACGTAGGTGTGCACATCTCCTTCCCCCACAGGCACATGTAGGCATGCACATCTCTCTCCCTCACAGACACTTGTATAGGTGTGCACATCTCTCTCTCAAAGACACACGTGTAGGCATGCACATCTCACTCTCTCACAGACACACGCGTAGGCATGCACATCTCTCTCTCTCACAGGCACGTAGGCGTGCACATCTCTCTCTCTCCCTCACAGACACATGTGTAGGCATTCACACACACAAAGACAACATCCTGTTGCTCTGGCTTTCTGTAGAAACAGATACAAAGTGCTACCATCAAAAAAGACCAAATTAAGCCTATTTGAGCCTATTCAACAGCATGCCAGGCCTTGAGAATGAAAGATTGAGAGAAGTGTCCCAGATTTGAGTGCTTGGTGAGCCACGTCCTATGGCCATACCACTTTTACCAACATGCATAGGAGGCAAAGCCAGATAGCTCTCAGTGAAGATAGCGGTGGTGAGGATTTAGCCGCTGTGTAGAAGATAGGGGAGCTGGAAGGATAAGATCGTGTGTAAACAGCAATGATTTCACAGAGCGTGCAGTGTTTTGTTCTGTCCTAAGGCCTGCCGAAGTGTTCCCTACTTCAATGTTTTCTCCAAAGCCCATACCCTAAGCTCAGTCATCTTGATTTTACTACTTCGATAGTAAGAGAAGAAGTTAAGTTGAAAATTCCAAGGAAAATCTCTATTAAGGTAATCTGGGCGTGGTTCCTCCCTGGGTCCTAAGTACTTACGGGGTAAACATCTTCCAAAGATGAGCCTCCTTGGGGAATAAGTAAACCCAGCTCCATTTTAAAAATGTGGGAAGAGAGAGTTAAAATAAGGTGGGTCCAAAATGAAGATAAATCCCATTTACTTGAAATAAAACAATTTAAATATCTTCTCTTCTAACAAAGTTTAAAGCCTTTCCATCAGTTTAATTCAAGTGTCATGGTTTTTAATCTTGATCGCAGTTAATGTTTCTCTGAGGTCCCAAGTTTTATTGGTGAGGACAGGAGGGTAAGAGAAGGCAGTGGTTTTAAGTTTCTTTTAAAATTCCAAGTAAATTTTGGATTTTGGATAACTGGAAGACTCAGAATATATCATCTACTTTCCTAAAGTTCTCTTATTCTGTAATATTCTTTTTTTTTGAGGCAGCGTCTCACTTTGTCACCCTCAGTAAAGTACCATGGCATCATTGCTCACAGCAACCTCAAACACTTGGGCTCAAGTGATTCTCGGCCTCCCATGTAGCTGGGACTACAGGCGCTCAATACAATGCCTAGCTATTTTTGGAGACTAGGTCTCAATCTTGCTCAGGCTGGTCTCGAACCTGTGAGCTCAGGCCATCCACCTGCCTCATCCTCTGAGAGTGCTAAGATTACAGGCATGAACCACTGTGCCCAGCTTATTGGGTAATAGTCTTAAAGTATTTTTTTTAATCCATATTTTTTATTGCATTGCCTTTTATTAAAAATGCCTTTAACAACTCTGGCAATATAGAACAGGCCAGGATTAACTTAGCTGCAGGGAGAAATACTGCATATACTTCCTGAAATCACAGAGGAGCATAAAATTTTTTCGGATATCTCAGGTCTTCTGAGAAGCTCTAATCAATAAGCTAACATCACCAAATAAATGTTTTGAGATAGTTTTGAGGCAAACTTAAGGCTATCTAATGACATTTGAAACACAAATATAAAACAATATGCACATTCTATATAATTTGTGAATTTGTGGCTGGCTAGGCTGGTTCTAGCAGTAAACAAACAGTAGAAACAGGAAAAGAAAACTAGTCTTCCAGAAGTTCTCATTGTTCATCCTGTTTCTCCTCTGGCACACAGTATAACTGTATACCTAAATTTAATTCCAAAAATATTCCATTAAATACAAAGGCTCATAATGTCAAGATGATTCTGGTGGTTTTTATACAACACTATCTTCTGAATAAAAGACTTTGTAACACTGAGGATTTTACAATGTGCTTTTTAATGAAATAAAAGAACTTTCTCTATACTCTTTAAAGATTCGGCAATCAAGGCATATTTGCTGTGCTCTCTCACAGGCACTTCAGTAGTGCCCGCTGTATGCCCAGATGGGAATGAGACGCTTTATTTAGAGACGTTCCTAAAGCAATGCTGACCCTTGGTGACCTCTTTGAGAGAGAGAAACAGCGGCTCTGGCCAGTGTCATTATTAGGGAAGAATACTGGTGAAACAATGTAGTAGGCTTTCTTTTCAAAGAAAAAATAGACTCATAATTGGAAAAGTGTTTTGGGTGTTGCTGACCCTACAAAAGATTAAAATTAAACTCTAACGTGAAAAGGACTCAAATCAGATAAAACTTAAAAATATTTTGTTCCTTCCTTTTGAAGTCAATGTTTTCCCAGATATGCTATAAAGACCACAAAATAATTATGTAACATACGATAATACGTCTCATTTAAGTACATGATGTAATTGAAGAAGATATAATAGCTGCTGTCCTCTGTATGCACACACCATGTCTGTGCAGGCTTTTTCTTTCTTGTGTTTTAAAACATGTCTTCTCATTTATTGCTCTGATAGAGTAGATAAAGTTAATTTTATTAGTCACATTTTTGTTTGTTAGTTTTTTTTTTTTTTTTTTGCAGTTTTTGGTCGGTGCTGGGTTTGAACCCGCCACCTCAGGCATATGGGGCCGCCGCCCTATTAGTCACATTTTTAAAAGGAGCAACTGTGGCATCGAAGTAACTTGCTTAGCAACGAAGCTGGTAAGATCATAGGGCTGGAAATTTGAGCTAAGTCCGTGATTCCAGACACTGTGCTCTTTACTCAGTAGCTCTTCATCACTGCCACCAGCTGGGACGACACACGAAATAGACAAATAAACACAACATAAGACCTATAAGCCCCACAACAAATACATTTTTGTTTATAAAGTAAGAAAAATGGAATACATTTTCTAAAAAAGAAGTTCATTGGATGTTCCAGTATGTAAAAAACTGAAGATGTAAAGTGCAGTAACCTAAGTTTCACTTTGGGTACATTGCTGGTGACCTGCGTTCTGCGTACCTACATAAAACAGAGGAGACATCAACAAACCTTACTTTTAGAAATCTGAAAACAATGGATATTAGTAACATGGTGACTCTTCCATTTTTACTTGAGTTTAATTTTTCTGAAATAAAGAAGAAGTTATTTTGAGCAATGTAAGAATCTCCTCTGTCATTAGCACATACTTGACTTTGAGGGGACCACGTATTGTGTGCGACCACTGCATCTGAAGTTCATGCTGGACGCACTTCAGGCTAAGCCCTGTTACGCGGTTGGAAACCCGTATCGGGCATGGGGTATGACAGCACTGGAGATGAGTATTATATATAGACTTCCTTCCATCTGGATGTATTTTAAATTTCACAGCAAATAGAAGCATTGCCAAGACAGGAAGGAAACTGGTGAATAAACCATTTCAGGCTTGCAGAGGCCGCAATTCATTTATTCATCCATTCTAATGTGCTCACTCATTTAACAAATGTTGATTCAGCATCTACTAGATGCTAGGAATTGTCATGGGCACTAAGGAAACATCAGTGAACAGAACAGACTGAAATCCCCACCTTGAGAAGCATGCCTTCTGCTAACGAGATAAGCTTCAACACTCCAGACTCCTGGTTAATGTAATGCTAAACTGAAGGACAGCAAAAGTTTTCTGTGACGGGCTAGATAATAAATATTCCACGTTTTATGAGCTATCCAGTTTCTGCTGCAAGAATTCTGATCTGCCACTGCAATTTGAAAGCAACCACCCATAATACATTAATGAATATGGCTATATTCCAATAAAATTGTATTTTCAAATACTGGCAGTGGATATAAACTATGCATGACCTAGTGTAGGTCTCTGATTTCATAATTGGAAAGAGCAGACACAAAAAGCTTTAGGGATGAATTCAGTAAACTACGTTTTGCAGATAAATTGCATGAGGTCCTGAGAGGTTGAGTGATCAGCTCAAGGCAACAAAGTCAACTAACGGCAGAACCAGGACTAGAACCTATGGCTCCTGACTCCTAACATAGTTTCTTTCTGCTTCAGCTTCTTTCTCGGTCTCTCCTGTGCTGGGCGTCATAGGACTTATTTTAATAGTGCTGTACTTTGTGTAAGAGAATATTTTTTCTATGGCTTTTTGCCCCCGTGCACTACCACCTTACCAGGATTGCTGTCCCCACCACCAGGATCACCAGCATCCCTGCCCTCACATTCGCCACGAGCACCGGCCCAGGACTATCTGGACACATCCACAGCCACCAAGCTGGGTGCATCTGGCTTGGTGCAGCAGGGTCTGAGAATGTCTTCGAGTGTGATGCTGGGGGCGCCTCAGTAAAGGAGGGGTGTTGGGAGGAGCAGAAATGCATTCTGGGTGAGAGATTATCAAGAAACAGGACCAGCTCAATGATTACATTTCTTTGTCTATTTTATTTAACAGGTGAGAGGATCACAGGGCCAGCTCAATGATTACATTTCTTTGTCTATTTTATCTAACAGGTGAGAGGATCATAGCAGGCTAGAGCTGCACTGGTAAAGAAGTAGCCATCACCCTCATTCGCTTTAAGAGAGAAAAGCTGGTCATTTTTGTGTTTGTGAGTGGTCTTGTTACTATCTGTTTTTACTTTCTTATTTGCATTTTCTTATGTCAATAGCAATATAAGTCCACTGTTAAAAATTTATGAAATTCAGATATGAGAAAGAAGAGAATTAAAATCTTTCCATCTATAGATAACCAGATTTATATACTTTTTGTGTGTATAAATGCACGCATACGATTTGCATCAAAATGAGATTGCACTATGTGGTCCAATTTGACCTAACTTTTTCACTTAACATATAATAGACAGGTTTCCACAAAAAAGCTTCATTTAAAAAAACTCAAAAATATTTTATTATGTGATTTTTCTATGATTTAAACAATTACCTAGTATTATATATTTAGAAGATGGCTTTATGGTATTACTAAAAACATAGGCTAATTTTTGTGTAACTCTGAAATACTTTTATTGATATTAATCCCAAGATATGAGAGTGTTAGTTGTTCCATATACACATTTTTTAAGGCTTTAAAAAAATCTTGATAAATTATCTTCAGAAAATGTATATACAGTTTTACTCATACATTCAGTATATGGGAATTTTTCCAACCCCTCAAGAATAAAATATTTATTTTATTTAAATTTGACTCTCGACTAATGTTCTAAAAGCAAAATTTTGTTTTTAATGTCAAATATTAAAATAAGAGAACCTGAGTAGAAGTTAAAGAGGACATTGCTGAGAATGTCACTGATTTTTTTAACATAGAATTTATTCATATTTGCCATTAGTTCAGTAAACTTTTATTATCTGCAGTGAGCCAGTCTGATGCCAGGTCCTGAATATACAAAGTTGAATAATTTCTGGTTTTCCATAAAGTCAGTATCTTTACTTGCACAGTCTAGATACATGGCCATTATTCACTTTTACAGAACAAAGGTGAGAAGAAATGTAAATCTTGTTAAATGAGATTTTATGGGAGGAAAATTCTATTTATATTGTGGCACCAATAACAATCAGTCTACTATAAATTATCATTGATGTGGACGTGTCAGCAGAGTTAACATTTTCTCCAAATGTTAATGTTTAAGTCCTATATTTTATTATGGTTAATGTAATTTTTGTCTGATCCATTACTACACAAAATATTTATTGGACTTCTAAGAAAACATTAACGATGACTATAAATTGCATTGGTTTCTCAGAGACAAACACTGAAGTAACTATCCTAGACAAAAAGGATTGTTGGATATAGAGCCCATACCCTGGCTGCTTTACTGCTCAGGTAGGGGCAGCTGTTGAGTCACTACCAAAAGACATAGCAACGTAAGTATTAATACAGGAGACTGGATTAGGCATCTTGAAATAAAACTTCATGTTACAAGGCAAAATTAGAATTACAGTTGTTAATTTTAAGGGAAGATAATTAAAAACATTTCAAAATATTGAGAGTAGAAATGTGTTTGATACATGGCACTAGTCAGGTCTGTAAACGTTTTTTTTTTTTTATTTTTCTTAAATACATTTTATTTTCTGCTGGGCTGTCTGAGACTGGGAACGGCTTCATTACTAATCAGATTCTTGCTTCCTAGTAACCCTGGGTAAGCCTGGGCAACATAGCACTATCTTAAAATTCAATCAAATGTGTGCACTTTTCATTTTCCCATAACATCTTTTCTTTCCAATTCAATGCATGTCAATAAACAGCATTAGGTTTTATATTAACAGATGTAGCTATTTTTTAAGTTAAACATAATCCCATAGAAGTTCATACTTTAAAAAAAAATTTCATTTGACATTTACCCATGTTTAGAAGTAAAATATATCTGCTTATATCACACCAAGATTGTTTTCTCAATACTTTCTTTTGCCTTTTGAATTGTCATTGATTTTTTTCACATGAAACTTATTTAAGCTGTAATGATCTCTTCTTAAAACAAATCATGAGAATGACTGTAATTTGTATTCTTTTTTTTTTTTTTTTGCGGGTTTGGCCCAGGATGGGTTTAAACCCACCATCCCTGTTATATGGGGCCAGTGCCCTACTCCTTGAGCAACAGGCACCACCCTGTAATTTGTATTCTTTACATAGTTTAATTTTTTAAGTATTCTTGAATAATTCTACAAATTTTGGATTAAAAACAAAACATAAAATGTACTTATCATGTAAAATGTTATTCTTTTGATATATTTTCATAGTATACACATTATTCTAAAGTAATTTTGTGTATTATATATTCATCCATTGTAATAAAGATGAATTTTAATATGTCCAGAAAGTCATAATCATACATAACATGCATAAGTCTTAGTCTTCTTTTCCATTATTATGATTTTTAAATAGCTACTTTATAACTTAAAGTGACAACCACAATTATCATCAGTACCCTGAATTTTAAATATGCTTTTATGAAACTTTCCAAGTTTGATATGTATAAAGCAATGCAAGTTCAAAGATCTTGCTGTGAATCATTGCTGAGGTAATTATAAAAGGCATTAGTTGTCTAATTGTGGTATTTACATTTTGTAGATGAAACTAATTTGACTTGCATAGTTATTATTTTATTCATTTTGACTTAACAAACGTCTGTTGAATGACTCTCCTACATAAGTCTGTGTCTGAGGGAATGGCCAGGCGTCCCCATGCTTTCATACAAGATGCACACTTTGGGCAAAATCTCTCCTCTCTCTCTCTCTCTCTCTCTTTACACACACACACACACACGCGCTTCCTCTCCTTTCCTCTTTCTTGTGCACTTATACACAGAGTTCATTCTGCAAAAGTAAAAATATATGATTTTTAAACATTTTGGGGAACATATGGTTGTACATTTTCTGCTAATAATAGAGTCCTGAGCCCATCACCACAGTCATGACACTGAAGGGTTTCATCTCCAAAACGATAATTCTGCCATGATGCCTTTTTACCATTAGCCCTTTCTCTACTCTGATCTCTGGCTGTCATTGATCTGTTCCCTTCCTGACAAGTCCTGCCTTTTCCAAAGTGCCACATGCAGCATATAGTCTTGAATCAGGCACCTTTCACTTAGCACAATGCCTTTGAGAATCATGTTGTTGCACACGTAAATAGTTCTTTTTTATCACTGAGCAATATTGTATTGATTGTGTGTATTATTTCCCTAATTGAAGAGCATTTTGGTTCTTTCCAATTTTTTTCTTTTTTTGACAGAGGCTCACTTAGTCACCCTGGGTGTACCCTGGCATCATAGCTCACAGCAACTTCAAACTCTTGGGCTCAAGTGATCCTTTTCCTTTCTGCCTCCCAAGGAGCTGGGACTAGAGCTGCCACAACGCCTACTAGTGTTCTATTTTTAGTAGAGATGGGATCTCACTGTTGCTCAGGCTGGTCTCGAACTCCTGAGCTCAAGCAATCCACCCACCTCAACCTCCCAGAGTGTTAGGATTATAGGCATGAATCATGTTTCCAATTTTTTCCCTAGCAGTTATGAATGAAACACTTAAAAACATTAGCTTAAAGCTGTTTTGTGGACATAAGTTTTTTTTATTAAATCATAATTGTGTACATTGTTGCAATCATGGGGCACAATGTGCTGACTTCATATACAATCTGAAATGTTTTCATTGAACTATTTAACATAGCCTTCATGGCCTTTTAATCACTGTATGAGTCATTTATATTCTACATTTAGTAATTTTCACTTGTACCCTTGTAAGACGCACCATAAGTGTGATCCCACCA
>CAUYON010211680.1:0-74359 GCA_963573935.1 Arctocebus calabarensis
TTCTAATTAGTTTTTAGTTTGTGACTCAACAAAGGATAAATTTGAGACCACCATCAGGACATGCGGTCTCATTTCATATTTAAGAAAATATTTTCATAAGTCTATCACCATACATTTTCCTGTCAAAAGAATGTTGTTGGATATGTATCCATGGGTGAAATGGGCCTATTATTTCATAATGTTATTTTAATGTATATAAAATTTTAGGTTCAAGTTTCTTTTCTTCATTTTGTTAAAAATGTTAATCCTTTTTTTTCTTACAGTCAGCATTACTGTTGAGAAAAGTCTCTCGTCAGTTTGGTTCTTACTCCTTTTTAAGTGATATGTTCTTTTGCTCTGAAAGTTACTCAAGTGTTTTCTAAGTATCTGATGTTTTTGAATTTCACTGTAGTATGTCTAGAATAGGCATTTCCTCATCTGTTCTGATGGCATTCATTGAAATTTCTCTTTGAATTCTAAACCATTGTCTTAACTTTGAGAAGTTTTCTCCATTATTTCTTTAAATATTTCCTTTTCTCCATGTAAATTTTTTCCTGGATATTGTAAATTATCTGGATGTTGTCCCTCTACTTCTAGCCTCCATGTTCCTTAAATCATATTTTGAGGTTTTTATTCTGTACTTTTTCCTGGAGAGCTTCTTAATCTTATCTTCCAACTCACTAATTTCTACTTCTGTGTCCATATAATTCTTTTTCTTAACTCTTGTTCTTTATTTCACAATTATTTTTACCTAATATTTCCCCTTAGGTTTTTTTTTTTTTTTTACAATTTTAGAATGTATTTCAAAATGTTTATTGTTTTCTAATTTTTATTTCTTTTACTGTATTTATCATGTTATTTTATGTTCTCAGTCTTCTCATCTTAATATTTTTTTTCATCCGTAGATTTAAATGGATTTCTTTGGAGGATGGAGTTGGCAGAAGGAGCGCAAAGATCTCTTTAGTTTTGATATAAACTTGGCTTTCCCTGAGGGTTTTGGCTATTTTGCATGGTATGGCTTAATGGGAAAAGGTTTATAGCCAGATCCTAGCTTTTGATAGGCCGAGGGAACTTAAGGAAGCAAGAGGGGAACATGAAGAGTTTGAGGTCCTGGAATATCACAGTTATTCACTTTGGTTTGTTACCTCCTCATCATGAGTTGTCCAGTGCACATAACCCAGTGATAGTCTTCACTAAGACTGTGCTGAGGATGGCACTCTCTGTGGTTGTGTTACATGGCCATCCTCCAAGTCTTTGCTTTGGATCTCTCAGGGAGAAGCAGAGTTGGAAGGAGACAGTCACCTTGATTTTAATTCACAATTCCTGGGGCAGGAGAATGGAGCAGTGAGGGCCTAAGTGTGGTCAGTCCACACCTGTTATCTTCACTGCCCTTCCAGCAGGGCTTGGCAGCTTCCCTGAGTTCACCTCCTATAGATTTTTAAACTAGTTCTCTGGGTGATCACCACCAATTTCCTCAGTAAGGGGTAAAGCAAGGATTGTGCCAAGGTGTTAGTAGGTAAGGGCAAGAATAAAGCTTCACGTTGCTTTTGTTTATCTGGTCACATTCTCTGCCAGTCACCTTCAACCCCATGTTTGCTCCCGGTGCCGTCTCAGAACAGCTGTTCATCTTCCTGAGTTTCTCGAGATTTTTGTTTCAAGCTCTTAGATGCTATGTTTTTCTTCAGGGTTGATTTGGCAGAGGGCACAAGCAATTACTGCTGATTTTCCTTGTTGGCAGAGGCCAGGGCAAAGCACTTTTCTTTATTTTTCAAACAACTTTCCTTTTTAAACTATAAGTTTTTTTTTTTTTTTAAAGCATAGTTAATACACATTTGTTTCAGATAAGCAAAAGACGATCCTCACTCTGCTCACTGGAAACTGTTGATATTTCGGTTTGATGACCTACCTGCCTTTTTTCTCTGCACTCAGTGTTTACTATTTTTAACCTGCTCTTCTTAATATAACGTGTACCTTTCCCTACACCCTAACATAGTATTTTAGAGTCATTTTTGGTTGCAAAATGTTTTATAATATCATACAGAAAAAGCATAATTTAACCAGGTTTCTATTGCTGGCTATCTAGATTATTTCCCACTTTCCTTTATTATGCGTTACTCTGTAATAAACATCCTTGTAGATAAATGTTGTTCACATCCATGATTATTTTCTTAGGTTAATTCTTAGAAGTGAATCCAGGCCAAAGGCTTTATAAGGTTACATACGTAATTTCCTTCCAGAAAGGTTATGTAATTTTATTCTTACACCGTGTGTGTACATGTCCGTGCACTCCTACCTAAACTGCTTATTCATTTTGTAATCTCTTGCCTTTTTCTCAAGGCAGTTTCACATGAGCACTTTTTTCCTGGTTTCTGCTCTCATGTGCCACTGAGCTGATTCTTCACAAAGAGACTGGTGTTCAGTTCACATAGTTTCTCAGAAGCAGGTAGTTGGTGGCTGGAAGGGTCTAGTCAATGTCACTGTTCATGTAGCACAAGGTCAACTAAAAACCAAGGGGTATGAGTGTGTTGTAGGTGTGTTTTCTTACATTATAAAAGAAACCTTTTTCATTATAGAAGGAAATGTTAGCTACCAGTAAATATAAAAATCAACTATAATCCTATATTGATCAAAAATAACTACTGTGAGTGTTTTGACACTGTCTTTTCTCTAGTATTCACAGGATTTGAAAGTGAGCTGATGGGGTTTTTCAGGCTCATTCTTTGTTCCTTTTTAAGAAGTTCTTCAAGAATTTCTTTGTTCAATTTCCTCGCTTCCCACTTGTTACTAGACAAAGAGGGTCCAGCTGCCTGTCACTGTCCAGCCAAAATGCAGAGACGGGGTTTAGGTCCAAGCAAGCTTTATTATCGGAAGACTGGAGATTCTAGAGAACAGCAAGAGTGGCCTCTCAGTTCTGTTCTGCCTCAGTTACAATTCTAATAATTTTTATAACGAAATAGAAAAAACCTAGGAACTTTTAACTTTATCTGATAGGAAGTAGCTCAAAGTAGTCTCTATTCTAACAATGCAAAATGTTTAAACAACAGAAAGGTAATTTTCACTTTAACAAAACATCTAAGAGAATTATCAGAGAAAGTGTCGTAATATCAGAGTAACCAAAGTGTCCTAATATCAAAGTAATCTTTTGTCTATCGATATCACAACACCTATTATGTGACTACTTCCTCAAGTCTCCCAAGATAAATAAACATCCTCACAAAGGTGAAACTTTTAACTAGATAATCTCAGAGGAAGGTGGGTGGGGAGGACTCTGCAGACTTGGTTTGCTGTAGGGCTTCAGTTTAGCTTCTCAGATTCCATCTTGGAGGCCACTTTTCTGGCTTCACATTTATTTTTAGTATGTGTCACACTGCTTTTCCATTGAGTTTTTTCTTTCTATAACTATATATTTTTTTTTAGTTTCCAAGAGTGCTTTTCTTGTTTTCAGGGATGCAATGTTTATCATCTTTACTCTGCTTTTTAAGAGACTCGTCTTCTGTTATCTCTGTTCTTTTTCTTCTTTCATTTTTATGTTTAGGAAATTGTTTATCTTTCTTTCTCAGCATCTTCCTTAAATGTCTGGCAATTCTTGGCTGTGTACCCATCTTAGTGCCTGAGGTCTCTTTGGCCTGCTTGGCAATGCTGGTTCTATTTCTGCTGGTTGCCCTGAGGTTGTGGAGAAAATGGGTGTGGTATATCATTGGGTTTCGTGACTCTGGAGTGTCAGTAGTATACTCAGGGTTTGCCCCACGGCTGGCTTTAGTGTCTACACTGGTGCTCCAGCCTTGAAGCAAATGCTTCTGTTGCCTGCCTTCTGCTGCACCCGGAAAACAGGCCAACTTCCCCAGCCCCTCCAAATGTGATTTCCCTGCTGTAAATGTCCTTGACATGCCTTGGGACCCCTCTGCCTCCTGTACACCTGACTGTATAAGCTTGGTGCACGCTCGTCACCTGTCCTGTCTTTACAGAATCTTCTTCTAGGTGCACTTTGGGTAGTGGTCTCTATCCATCTGACCCCATCTGCTTTCTCTCTTTCAGTACTTCTGTGCCCTTCCAGGTGATCAATAGTGTTCTTTATTACCTTCCAATGCTGTTATGGATTTTTAAAAAATTCTTCTGTGATTTCTAGAGAATTTTGGTGTAATGGAGCTGTCAAACAGCACATAATCCAAACTCTTGTTTCTGTTTTATAGCGTATCAGGACCTGTGTAGTTGTCCGTTAAGAGCAGTCCTGAGTCAAGTACACATGGAATCAAATCCCAGCTGTTCTTACTTGCTGTGTGACTTTTAGTAGCTTTCCTAACCTCTCCGAGCCTCTCTTTCTCTTTATCTACTAAATGAGGATAGTGGTTGTTGTGTAGGCTAAGCACCCAGCAGAGCCCCCAGCAGTGCACCCGGCCCAGGATGAGCACTCAGTTCTTAGTCTTTGGTTGTTTTGGTCATTGTTTTTATTTTTTTTTAAGCTTTTCATTAAGTTAAGCTTGATTAACAGAGGTCCAGACAGAGCTGCTTTTCCCTCCATTCTTGTCCAGACAGAGTTCTGCCTTCCAGACCTCTCCCGGCCTCACCAAGAACAAGCATTCTGACTCCCCCTCCCATTGTCTCTGCAGCCCAGCTCCAGCAGCTGGAAGGGCTGAGGACCATTGGCGTCACCACCAACGGCATCAACCTAGCCCGGCTGCTGCCCCAGCTTCAGAAGGCCGGTCTCAGTGCCATCAACATCAGCCTGGACACCCTGGTGCCAGCCAAGTTTGAGTTCATCGTCCGCAGGAAAGGTGATCACCTGCAGCACCATGTCCCTCCCTGGGCCAGTGTAGCTGGGGAGGGGGTGGCCGTTGCTAAGTAAGGGGCCTGGTTCCTTCCACTTGGTGTCTGGGCTACAGTTAAACCTAGGAGTTCATTCCTCACCCCTCATCCTTGCCGGATATCCATTAGGGACTTCCCCCTAATCCTGGTTTGCCCAGGACTGAGGGAGTTTCCAGAATGAGGAACTTCTGGTTTTATTTATTTATTTATTTTTGTTGTTGGAGGCATTAGAAGTTGGGTTTTTATTATGCTAGATTGTTCACATTCTCTCTTTTTTATTAGATCATAACTGTGTACATCACTGCATTTATGGGGTATGATGTGCTGATTTTATATACAGTGTGGAATGTTATATCAAACTGGTTACCATAGCATTCACCTCACTTATTTAATTGTTATGTTTAGATATTTAGTGGAGGGAGGGTAATCAGTGGGACCTCACCTACTGTGCATATTGCAAGGGTACCTGTCAAATATTAAGTAGAGTATAAATGTCTGAACTTCTGGTTTTAAAACCAAGATAGTCCCTGGCAAACTGGACTGAGTTGATTACCTTGTAATGAGCTCTGAAGAAATGTAGGGTGGTCTCAGGTGGAAACAGCAGCCCTGAGATGCCAGGGTCGGGGTGTGTACTCCAGTGAGGATCCCTCAGTGGTCCCCATGGTTGTTCCTATCCCTTGTAGATATCCCCGCTTCACACCCTGCTGCACATACACCCACACTTTCTCCCACCTGGCTTCTTAGACATGAGCCAAGGTGGACAGGTAGAGGCAGCCTTGAGCCCTGGGTCTCACGAGGCCAGTGCCTGGCTTCCCTGCCTCATGTCAGGGTAGAGGTCTTCAGGGTTGTGGGAGGGAGACTGGCACATTACTGAGGACTCTAGAAGATCAGAGGGATGCCAGGGAGACTTAGACCTCCTTCTCCTTCTTCTTGGAAATGGCTTCAAGATCAGCCTGACCATCCTTTTCCTCCCTTTCCCTGGTGTATGACTCTCTGTTCATATGTTTCCACGTGCTAAGGAAACACGAGGCCCCTTCCCCTGTAAAGTGCTGTGCTAGGTGGTAGAGTAGGGACAGAAGACACACAAAGCCTCACAGGTTACTAAGGGCCAAAAGATGTAATTCCCCAGAATGGCTGTTGTGTGTCTTGTGGTACGAAGTAGAGTGCTGCAGGGAGGGAGAGAGAACTCCTGGCAGGAGAGAGCTGGGAGGGCTTCAAGGAGGAGGTATCTGAGATCAAGGGCATCTCCTCTGAGTAGAAAACCTGCAAGGGGAAGGGGATGGGAAAGTAGAAAGTACGAGATGGGGAAGTAGAAAGAGTATTTGTGGGCTGTGCCCCTCACATACACGTACCTCTCCTCCTTTCCTCTCCTGCTGATCGCAGACAGTGTGTCCTAATGTATAATCCTTCCTCACATTTGTACCTTTGTGTCCAACACCTGCCTTTGGAAGAGGAGTGCTTTGTGGAGACGAAAACTAGTTCCAGGTGTTCTTAGCAGCATTTCATGCACATTTCTCCCTTAGCCCTCCTTTGCTGGACAGTCTGAAAGTGCTGCAAGGAAACTATGACAGTCCTCACCAGGCAACCTCCTCCAGGGTAGTGTCCCAGCTGTGACTCATAGGTGACCCCGAGCCTGCAAAGGAGGCTCCTAGGAGGGGCTGGCACACAGTAGGTGCTTAAGTGATTAGGTACATGAGGATGAACTGGGTGTTGAGAAACAGTCAGCCGAGGATCACATGTATTGTAATTTATGACTGTCAAGAGAACAGCACCCATAGTATTCACTTACCAGCTCTAGAACAGCATCTAACACAGACACAGTAAATGCTCAGAGAGTAGATATTGAATGAATAATTGATGGACTATTAAGGAAAAAGCACGGACAAGAGAATGGAAAGCCTACATTCTGAAAGATGGAAAATGAGGCCTCAAGCAGGGCATTTCCTCTCTCTGGGCCTTAGTTTCCTCACCTAGACTGAGAGGGTTCAAGTAGATCAAGATCAACTTGCAATGGCCCACTGGGCCAAGTCCAGCTCCTGCATGGTTTTGCATGACTTCTGAGTCAAGAATATATTTTACATGTAAGATCTGAAATCAGAGCTGGGTGCGGTGGCTTATGCCTATAATCCTAACCCTCTGGGAGGCCAAGGCAGGTGGATGACCTGAGCTCAGTTCAAGATCAGCCTGAGCACGAGTGAGACTACATCTCTAAACAATAGCTGGGCGTTGTGGTGGGCACCTGTAGTCCCAGCTACTTGGGAGCCTGAGGCAAGATGATCGCTTGAGCCCAAGATTTTGAGGTTGCTGTGAGCTGTGATGCCATGGCACTCTGTCAAGGGCAACAAAGTGAGACTCTGTCTCAAAATAAAACAAACAAAACAATCTGAAATCAATAATAGAGAATATTAACTGTAGACAAAATATTAAATAAAATATTGTCTTTATAAAGAAGAATTCCATTCTTTCATCCCATTTGTAGACCTGTATAACAAAAAAAACTCTACTCAATTGTTATATTTTCATTTAGTCAAAACCTACTTTATGAAATATATTTATATAGGATCCTCAATTTTGCCTCTTGACTTGCAAAGCCTAAAATATTTATTCTCTGTGCTGCTATAGAAAGCATTTGCCAACCTCTAGGCAGGTGATCTCTGAGGTTCCCTGTAGCTCTGGCTTCTCTGTGGGGTGGAGCAGGGTAGAGAGGGGTGCTCCTGGATCTTTCTTTCTCTGTCCCTGCCCACAGGCTTCCACAAGGTCATGGAGGGCATCCACAAGGCCATTGAGCTGGGCTACAACCCAGTGAAGGTGAGGACTTGCCCTGCCACTGATCTTGACTTCCTCCACATTGGCTTGGCCTTCCCCCAACTCCCTGGTCCAGCTGGCAGCCTGCAGTCCAGCCAGCCAGCATGGCTGAAGTGTCCCCCCACCATTACTTCCTCCCAACTGCATCCAGCCCTGCCTGACCTTAAGAGAGAAGGGAGAAAATCATTGAGCCCCTGGGATCCTTCAGCTTAAGTACAGAGTGAACAAGGGGGGAGAATGGGTCCCCCAGTGGAAGGCCTCAGCAGAGCTCGACCCCCAAAGGTCATCCCCTTGAGAGAATGCAGGGTTGGGGAAGGCCTTCATGGTTCCATTGTCCCCTGGCCAGGTGAACTGTGTGGTGATGCGAGGCCTGAACGAGGACGAGCTCCTAGACTTTGTGGCCTTTACCAAGAGACTGCCCTTAGACGTGCGCTTCATAGAGTATATGCCCTTTGATGGTCAGTGACGTGGGCAGGAGGGAGGGGGCTGGGCTGCATGAGTGAGTGACTCTTCTGTACATACTTCTCCCCCCAGGGATGGTGGTGGGGTTGGCTCTAACTCTAGGGCTATGATGGCCATTGGAAGCCTCTCAGAGTCCATTGTCCACTGTGGGTGTGATTTGGCAAGGTCCCCATCCTCCCATCCCAGTGGCTGGGAACTGATTCCTGTGCTGGGTGGGAGTGGACCTACAGGCCCTAGGGTCCCTTCAACTCTGATTCAGTAGCTCTCCCTGCCTCCCCCAACCCAAATATAGGCAACAAGTGGAACTTCAAGAAGATGGTCAGCTACAAGGAGATGCTAGACACCATCCGGCAGCAGTGGCCGGAGCTGGAGAAGGTGCCAGAGGAGGAATCCAGCACAGCCAAGGTTAGGGAGCAGGATGGTAGGGCGGGCCTCCTCCTAGGATGGTGGCATCGTGTGGGGTGCATAGTGTATGTGGGAAGCATTGCAGTGCCATCACATCACAGCACCTCCCTGTTTCTGGAATGGAGAAGCAGATGGGGCAGGGGCGAGCAGGGGGATAACTGCTCAGAGGACATGCTCTGTAGGTGGTGGGGGCTGTGCTCACCTCACTCTTCCATGTGGCCTTCGGTGGATATGCTGCCCATGGGTCCTTATGTCCTCAGCAGGTTTCCTAAGGCACGCCAGGCTCAGGCAGAGAACTCATGGATCATCCATGGTTCCAGAGTTTTCCATTACCTGAGGGCCTTGGACCCCACCTTCGCTGGAGCTCCCCTGGGAGATTGCCAGGGAGAGGGAGACCTTGGCTCAGCATCCCATCCCATCCCCATGCCCTTTCTGCCTGCTCTGCCCTTGCAGGCCTTCAAAATCCCTGGCTTTGAAGGCCAGATCAGCTTCATCACTTCCATGTCTGAGCATTTCTGTGGAACCTGTAACCGGCTGCGAATCACAGCTGACGGGAACCTGAAGGTGAGTGTCCCTCCTCCTTGAGGACGCCAGCCACTTCCATATTCCCTTGTCACCTCCACCTGTGCTTGCTGATGGGAGAGGAGGCCAGCAGGGCACACAGGGCGGTCAGTGTAACAGGGTCAGGTTTGGGGAGATCATGGGAGTGGCAGGCGAGAGTGGAAACCTGTGGAAATGTCCTTCTCTTCATCTGTCTGTGAGCTTCTGTAACTTCTGGCTTATTGGGATCCCCAGGATCAATATATGCTTTGCCCAGTGCCCACTGTGGTTGGCTCCTTCCACCAGTATAGGACTGAGCGCTGAAAGTAGCATCTGTTAGTCGTATCTAACAAGCACGTCCTGTGTGCAGCCCTATAGGGATGTCAAGGTCTATTCTTGTTAGGGCTGTACAAACTCACAAGTGAGATCAAACGAAAATGCAACGTCTGTTGACACACAGTCGCTTGTCAGACGCATGGCTGGCCAGAGACTAAGAAGGGTCGACCTTGAGGAAGAGCACCAGGGACCTCAGCTAGCTTTGAAGGGAGGGGAAGAAGAGGTAGAGGGAGAGGAGGGTGCATGTGTGGGGGTCACACTGATATGCCTGGAGCAGATTAAAGTCAGGTATGGGAGACCATGTTGTAGAGACCTTTGGTTGACAATGTGTTCTTTTGACATAGGGCTCTGTGCAAGGTTTCTGAATGGGGGCAGACATGATTGATTCCCCCATCCATGTTTTGGAAGAATAACCCACAGTTTGAATGTGAAGATAGAAAGACTGATTAGGTGGCCACCGGCAATGCTGCACGAGTAAGAGTGTGAGGTGCAGGTGGGAGGGAGGACTCAGCTTGGAAATATGAGTAAGGAGGAGAGGAAGGTGTCGTGCGTGATAGCTGCTAGGCCTTGGGGTCTGTTTAGGTTAGGGGAGTGGAGGTAGGTTGGGTTTAGATGCATCCATTGTGACATCCAGCAGGTTGCTGAGCAGATCGGAGATTTTTCTGGGCCAGAGAGAGAAAATTGCCTAAGCTGTGGGTGATATCTGTATCCATTAGTGTCCCAGCTGGAAATGGAGGTGAGATTGTGACAAGAATGAATGAAGAGGCTATCGACAGTGTACCAGGGTCAGGCCCCAGGAAGGGATGTTGAGGTGTCAGGACAAGAAGCAGCAAATAGTGGTTCCCACCTGGGCAGGAAGGGGAAACAGAGGAAGTGGAGAGAGTGGGGCCCGTTGAGGGCTAGAGCCTTGGAGAAGAGGCACTTTAGCTGTGGAGGGAAGCAGCTGGTGCCAGAGATGTCAAAGCAGGGGCCAGCTAGAGGGGAGCCTCTGGCTGCAGAGAAAGGCAAAGAGTGGGACCTGGGAGGGGGTGAGGAATGAAGAGTAAGTGCACGGTGCAGTTGTTCTGCCTTCTGTTTTCGGCCTCATCGGTATCGTCTCTTCTCTAGTGATCCCTGCCCTCAACGGCTTCTCACACATTCTCCTCCATGGCCACAGTGCCTTGTGTAGAGCTGGCGCATAGTAAGTGCTTTGTAGGGTTTTCTGGAAGGATGGTACGCATCTCAGTCTCCGGCACCCAGCCTCTCATAGAAGCTGGGAAGTGCTGAGTGAAGTTGGAGTGACCTCAGCTGCTTAGCTACCACACAGGGATCACAGACTCAAACAGGTGCAGGGACAGGGGGGTGATGTCCACGGGTGAAGGGACCAGGAGGAGACTGACGCAAAATGAGAGGTGCATGCCACATCTGGGAGGACTTCCAGGATGCGCACAGCTCCAACTGAGTGGGGCCTCTTCCATCAAAAGTCTCGGGAGCAGGTACAGAGGTGGATTTTCATGTGCCAGCTCTGTTGACATCTGCTTAGTTTTCGGAGTATGCTAAAGGAAGCATGGCCATAATTCAGCCATAGGCCTTGGGAAGTCCAATTTTGCTTCTTGCTCTTCTGTCCCCTGACTCTGTGTACAGCACCTCTCTCCCTCATTGCCAGGGGTCCTGCTTTGAGCACAATTCTTATGTGGGAGGCCCGACACTGCTGCTTTACCCCAGGGGCACAGGGGATGGTGTTACTGCTCAGAGGCCAGGGCCAAGCTTCAAGGAGGCATGTTGTCCTCACCCTCACATAGGTCTGCCTGTTTGGGAACTCCGAGGTGTCTCTGCGGGATCACCTGCGAGCAGGGGCTTCTGAGCAGGAGCTGCTGAGTATCATCGGGGCTGCTGTGGGCAGGAAGAAACGGCAACATGCAGGTGAGGACAGGACGGGGAGGGCCAGGCTGGACAGGAAGTGGGCCATTGTTGTCAGGAGGGAGGCTCAGCATTAACGGTGAGAGGGTCAAGGGGTGCCTCGGAAGAAGCTGGTGGCGGCTCAGTGTCGTCCCCACTACCACTAACTCCTGCTGGACCTCCAGTCCAGGAGTGATGGTTCTCCTTCTCTGGGGAAATTGTCCTAGTAGAGGCTGCGCAGGACAGGAGATCCAGAATTCTCATGGGCTTGCTAGGCACGGGGAGGGGAGTGTCACTGCTTCTTTCTCATCCCACATGTTGTCTTATGATAAGGAGGGCAGCGTCCTGTCCACACACTGTCCCCTGGGCTCTGCCATGCGTAACCTACAGTACATGTGTGGGCCCTTGTGAGGGTGCTCACAGCTGCTGCATGTGCAAGGGGACAGGGCTGTCAGAGCACGTTCATCGCAGTGAACTCTCCTCTCCCTGCCCTCTCTCCCCCTTCCCTGCCTTCCTCTCCCCCCACCCCATCCTTCCCTTACCCCAGGCATGTTCAATATTTCCCAGATGAAGAACCGGCCCATGATCCTCATCGGTGGGTGACCCATCAGTACGTAACCACTCACCCTTGGCATTTGGAGATCCTGTGGGGTGGGGCCCCTGCCATAGTCACCCCATAGCTCCTGCATTTCATCCTGATGTTCTCTTCATTTTTATCCTATTCCTCCTCCATATTTTCATACCCCTTTCAAGCCTTTACTGTTTCTTTTCTTCCCTGTTGATGCTCCCCCTCACTATACAGGCCACAGCAACGATTTTCCTTTCTCACCAGAAGTCAGAGCAGTGGGTCCCGTAAATTTAATAATCACTAAGTTAGTTGATGGAGCTCTTAGTTAAAATAGAGACCTTTTCCTCAGCCCTAGAATCTCCCAGGTTGGATACAATTTTAAACGTCCCTTCCCCTGGCAGCATGGAATGATCTGTGTGTGTGTATCTGGACTGCTGGCCCCCTTGGTAGATGTGTTACTCTGCGTCCGTGCCAGGCAGAGCTTCAGGCCGCAAACTAATCATGTTACTCATGTTTTCAGGGAGGACATAGCCAGGATATCAACTTTCTAGTCTTAACTCTCAGGAACGTCTGTGCATAGGACATAGTTAATGTGCACAGGATGCTTCAAACTCAGACACCCTTTTTTATAAAGCTATATGCAGTATCCTGCCCCAGGGAACTGAGCTGGCCCCCAGGAACTGTAGGGCTACTGTTGCCCATCTGGCACAGTGCCTAGGTTAGAGAGGTGAGACCTGTCCCCTTGCTCACATGCAGATCTGGCCCCCTAAGTTGTACCATTAGACAAAAGAAAGCAGTGAGAAAAACTAGAGGAAAGAGTTCTTTTGGAGCAGGGTAGGGGAGTGGCTCAGGGGAAAGCAGGCTAGAGAATAGGCCAGAGAGGGCCCAGGGACCACCTTTGCACATAGACCACTCCAAGAAGCAATGAGCCATGGTATCACTCCATCGGGGCAGACTTTATCATCCTTTTCCCCAGCCCAGCCTCACGGTCCTCTTGTTGGGCCTTGCTCTATGCTGGTGCCCCTCATGGCAAGGAGTAGGGTGCCTTGATGGCATCCTTCTGAAGGGACATCATACCTCTGACATTGACACATCGGGGCTCAGAGCATGGTGGGAAGCCAGAAGTTGCCATTTGCTTCATACAGAATTTCGTGACTCTCAGGGAGATTGAGTAACTAGCCTGGTCTTCTGCTTTCTGTAATATAAATCCAGGAGTTTCCTGCAACAAGGCCCCCAGACTTTCACACATGTGTGAATCACGTGGGGATTTTGTTATTTCAGATTCTGATTCCAGAAGTCTGGGGTGGGATCCTATGTCTCCAGTGAGTTCTCAGAGGTGCTGGTGCTGCTGGCCCATCACCACCCTCTGAATAACAAGCCTGCAGAGTCCCCGGACTGTCTGGGCCATTGGAATCAGCCTGTCACTCTTGTGTGCACTTGGGATGTGCTTGAGGGAGCTTGAAAGACATGATTTAAATAAATGAAATACTTCCCTTAGTACCTTGTCTGTGAACTGAATGACTGCCTTAACTGTTCAGAGAAAGTGTGAAGGTGAAAAGAAGTGTAATTGGCAGTGTAGGGTGAGACCCAGCTATAGGGATGTTGAAAGTTCATTCGATCCAGGCTTCAGGCTTCACACCTTAGTTGTTTCCTAAGAGAACCTGGGAAACAAGAAGGTTTTTGTGAGGAATGGAGCCCAGGAGTAACCCCACACCAGCGCTGCATGGCCATGACTGGTGAGAAGAGCTGTGAACTTGCATGGTGGGTGCCTCCTATCTGTGTGTCTTCTATTTTTGTCTGTGCTTTTTGTTCTCCATTCCTCTTTCCCCATTTGAAAGAAAGAACTTGATGGGAGATAGGGAGAGGGTCGGGGAATATAAGTGAGAAAAAGAATTGCCTTTTGGACTTACTCTTTCTTTTTCCTTATTGCTTTCTAGAGTTATTTTTGATGCTCCAAGATTCTCCACCAGCCAATCCAAGCATTTCCTCCTGGGACCCCTTCCATGTTCAGGGTCTGAGACTAGCGAGCTTCTCCAGGCAGATGGCAACTCTGTGGAAAAGATGTGGGGTCCCCCAGGTCCCTTCCCTAGCCCAGCAGTGGCTGGGGCCTGGCTGCTCTTGGAGACATTACACTTCCCATGCAGACTCAGATGCCAACTCAAAGTGCCTTAGCTCAGTGTCCCAGGCTCCTGCCACACCCTCAAGGCCCCTGTCAACCTCAGAACAACTAACCCATGTGGACTCAGAAGGACGAGCAGCTATGGTAGATGTCGGCGGGAAGCCAGACACAGAGCGGGTGGCTGTGGCCTCAGCTGTGGTCCTCCTGGGGCCTGTGGCTTTCAAACTCGTCCAGCAGAACCAGCTAAAGAAGGGAGATGCCCTGGTGGTGGCCCAGCTAGCTGGAGTCCAGGCAGCCAAGCTGACCAGCCACTTGATTCCTCTGTGCCACCATGTTGCCCTGACCCATGTCCAGGTACAGCTGGATTTGGACAGCACACGCCATGCTGTAGTGATCCAGGCGTCTTGCCGGGCTCGGGGCCCCACCGGTGTGGAAATGGAGGCCCTGACCTCTGCTGCTGTGGCCTCTCTTACCCTGTATGACATGTGCAAGGCTGTTAGCAGGGACATCGTGCTGGGGGAGATCAAACTCATCAGCAAGACTGGGGGCCAGCGGGGAGACTTCCATCGGGCTTAGAACTCCTGCCCCTCTCTCTCACCCATGGCTCAGTCAGGTCTAAAGATGGGGTGTAGTTTGGGCAGAGGGTAAGACGTCATGTTCCTTTAATCCCAATCACT
The DNA here is from genome assembly GCA_963573935.1 of Arctocebus calabarensis. Taxonomy (NCBI): domain Eukaryota; kingdom Metazoa; phylum Chordata; class Mammalia; order Primates; family Lorisidae; genus Arctocebus; species Arctocebus calabarensis. Next base: position 14,573 of record CAUYON010211680.1, read on the forward strand.
GTTTACCTTCACCAGTAGGGACCCAAGCTCAGCCCACTCTACTACTAGTTCCGCTGCCAGATGATCTCTGACGACCTGTGAGGCTTCCTGCACATAGAGAGGACACCACCAGGCCCCTGAGCCTTGCAGAACACTAAGGTCACAGGAGCGGGTTCCAGAGAGCAGTGCTAGATAACCGAAAATTCACATTCTGTTATTTGTGGACGATTACAGACCATCAGTTTCAGATAATCCAACCCATAACTTCTCATTTTGGGTTTTCTCTTCTGCTTTCCTAGAGAAAGAATAAGGGTTCATTAAGCAGAGGAACCCACTTTGAGGAGGGGAAAGCACAAGGCTTGCATAAAGAACAGGTCACAGCTGCTCCCAGTAGCTTTGATTCCCAAGTCTGTGAAGCTTCAGCCCCACCCATCCCACTTTCTCCCTCATCTTGCCTTGTGCCTGAGCCTGTGTCCACCAGACTTACAGGCTTTCAGCTTTATCACTTGCCCCATCCTGCCCGCTCCCTTCCCCAGGCCTTCTCTTCTTATACAGGACATATGCACGAGGGCTGCAGCCATAAGGGCTCCTGACTGACCACACAGCCCACACAGCCCTGCTCCAGGCCATTCTCTTCGTTCTGGAATATATCAGGGAAAGAAGAGAGGTGAAGATTGCCTTCACTCTCACAGCGCACAAATAAAGCCACGATGCCAACTTTGCAGATGCGAGAACAAGGACTGAGTCTGTGGAGGGCCCCGAGCAGCTACAATTTCAGGCCCATCCCTCAAGTCTCCCAAAAGGCACTCCCCTGGGGAAAAGAGAAAGATAAATCCTGGAAAGGTATATGGGGCACATTTTCTGTATGTCCCCCTGTGGGAAAACATAAAGTGGAGCCGGAGGACATAGAAATGCACCATCTGAAAGGAAATGTTGAATGGGGGGAGGTGGTGTTCGAAGCTCACTGCTGTATTGGGTGAGTATAGTTAGAGGCCCCTGGTTCTCACATCCCCAAGCACTGGCGTGGCCTCCCGAGCCCTCTACTGTACATGGGTATTCGTGGGTCTGTCCTGCCTGCCTTCCCTCTGCCTTATGCTGAGGGGTGCTGGTAAAAGTTTGACAACCAGCTCTCTGGAAAACAGTTTCCATGACACACATGCTCCCATGTTGACCAGTTTCAAGCTACCAATATAATTCTAAATGGCTTGCAAATCTAAATGTAAACAAGTTCTGGTGGAATGCCAGCACCCCACAGGCTGTGCCAGTTCCCCAGTGCAACCCAAGGCCCCTCATGGGAAGAAGACACAAGTTTTGAGGCATGCTGGGTGAGGATGGTATGGATTTAATATTTTTTAGTATTACAATATATTCTTATAAAAAAAGGTGCAGGTGAAAAGGACACTGTACGTTTTGTCCACCAGCCTCATTTGTCATGTGAGGCAGCTGATGAGAGCAGCCTTGGCATGAAGGCATCCCTGGTAGAGATTGGGGGAGGTGGTCACAACTCTTCAGTTGGTGGAAATGGGATGGGGGTGGGAGAGCCTGCACCAGACCCTTCCCCATCCACCTGGAGAATTTTCTCCTCCCACTGCCCTAAAACACTTTATTTCCACACAGGAGAGGGGGAATAAGTGCTGCTGATGAGAAGGGAACAGGTTGCATTAGGTTGACAATGAATTTTACATTGGACACAAAATTAGACAGCTGGAAAAATGTTCCCAAAGGTGGCAGGAGAGATGTGAAAGGCAGAGGGAAACAAGACCAAGGAACACATTAATTAATAGGCTGAGACATTTAACATATCAAGGTTCTACACAGCCACCCCATTGGGCACCAGCCCCTTCCTACTGAGTTGACTGCGGTGGTCCATGGTCCAAGGCACTGTTGAAGATCTGGCTGCAATGGCATCTAATACCAGAGCCACTGGCCAAATCCAGGAAATAATAAATAGAGAAGAAAAAAATCTTTGGGGGTGAGAAGGCTGAGCTCTGGAACGATGTATGTGTCCTCTGTAAACAGTTAAAAAACAAACTACTTTTCTAAGGATTGAATGTGTCTTGAACATCTTCCATATTCCTTTGTCTTTCCTGGTGCATATCCAGTCTTCCCTCACGGGGCGGGAATGCCAGGATTTGGGGATGCTTGTCACACTGGAGTGCTCCCCTGTTCCCTACCCCGTGGAGGTTAGGTCGACTTCAGCCTGGCCAGTTTGCGAGAGGACCTTAAGAGGCCTCCCCCACAACCTCCCCATCATCCCAACACCTGCATCTTGCAGTGGGGTTTTCAGGGGTGCAGATGGGTATGGCAAAGCTCTCTGCAGCTACTCTTTCCAGAAGCCATCTTGCCCTCACCTGGGCTCCAGGATGGCCTCTTCACACTTGTGCTGGCCAGGCTTGCAGATTTCTCCCATCAGAACACATGTGCCACCTGCCCCTCACACCAACACACATGCTGGGCTCACCAACCCTGTTTCAGCCCCCGCAACTACCACGGCCCCACGCCTGAGAATCTGGTAGAGGAAAAAGGCAGAAGATAGGCAGCTGAGAGCGGGCCAGCCCACCAGTCTGTGTACCGGCAATAACCCTGAGCCAGGGATGAGGTCCGGAACATAGAGGGCAGGAGGGTCAGGAGCTGCTGGAGGGGTTGAGGCAGGGCTGGTGAGATGTTATTCAACATAAAAGCCCTGGAATTGACCTCAGGCTCCTCCTCTTGGAAGAAAGATTTTGTCTAGATACAGCTGTCCCATCCACTGAGGACAGCTTCAGATGGACAAAGTGGAAGGTGGGAGTAGAGAGGAGCACCATAGTGAGTCCCAGGCAAGTCAGGCTGAAGAATAAACTGTTTCAGAGATCAGGGGTGGGCCCTCAGGCAGTGTTCTCCCCCAGGAAGTTGGCCTCCCTCCGCCATCCCCATCTCCCCTGCTTCTGGACCTGCTCTCCTCTCAGCAACAACCCGTAGGAGGGACCACCCTTAGAGGTGGGAATGTGGAGGGCAGCTCTGGCCCTCAGGCTCTCAGGAATGGACTTCCCCACCAGCCTTAGCCAGGACACATGGTTCCAAGTGTAACCCTGCAGGCTGGACAGAGCAGGAAGCCAGTGTGGCATCTGCCCTGAGACAGATGTTGGAGAATGGGGTTCTGAGTGATTTGTGTGACCTAGTAGGCCAAGGGGCTGCTGGGTAGAGCTGGGCATTCAAGTGATGCCCTCTGGTAAGGGGCTACAGGGAATTCCTGGGCAACATGTGAGGTCACTTCACAACCATGGCCAGGTTGTATGGAGAGGTGGGGACTTGGGATACACCCGTAGGGATATGCCAGAGGCATGAGGTGTGGTGTGAATGAAGTCCTTCTTGAGCCCCCTCCCTTGCCAGACTCAAGTACCTGGTATGAGGCATAGTCGTGAAAACTTGAAGTGGAATCTTCTGGATGATGGATTAGTAGGTAAGATGGAGGCGGGCAGGTAGGTGTAGGAGAAAGACTTAAGACGTGGCAGAGAGAGAGAGGTCAAAGGACTTGTGATGTAGGAAACAGGCACTGCTACTCTGTCCTAGTGGCTTTGGTCCCTGTATCGTCCTCTTAACATTTGTTGTTTTTTGGAACCTTCTAGAGCTGATCTAGCTAAATATTATGTTTCTCCTGTTTCCATCCAAGAGGAAAATTTGCCCCCACATCAGTGTTTGCTGAGCCTCCTGGAGAACTGGAAGCCTGGATTCCCCCACATCACTCTCCCTGCACATGAAATCTGGACAATGTCGTGGGCCTCTCCAGTCTAGATCTGGAACAATTCTGTGCCAACATGTGAAGCCCCTGGTGCGGGAGAGGAGCAGGGCCCTCAGCCTGGGTTACCTGGCCAGAGGCCTGGGGCCTGCCGGGGGTGTCTAAGCCAGACTCAGAGATGACCCCAGTCTCTGATGCAAAAGGAATCACGTGAAGGGGAGAAGAGCGGGGCCCGTGGTGAGTAGCCAGGGGACACCTGGTCCAGCCACACACCATCCCTTGCCCAGGGCCCAGCCCAGGCCTCAATCCGAGCACCAAATCACGTGTCGCCGCCGCCTCTACTCAGCCCCCGAGGCTCCCTGTCTCCCGGACAGTCCCAGGTCAATAATTTAGCCTGTTTATTGCCCGCTCTCGGGTGACTTCCAGGGCCTGGCTCCCTGACCGCTTGCGGCTGCGCTTGAGCTTGCTTAAGTCCTTGTCGAAAACCTCTCCGGAACGCAGGGCCGACACCAGGTCGTCGAACTCGCCTCCCTCCTCCAGCGCACTGCCCGCCCGGACCTTCCGCTGCCGCTGCCACCGCTCGCGCTCCCTCTGCTCCTTCAACTGGGAGGACAGGAGGCCCGGGCCCCTCAGGAGGACGGCCGGGGCTCTGGCCGGCGCTCCCCAGCCCCGGGCTCACCCCGCGGCTAGGCTGCGGGGCCTCTGTCGGTTGTCCCACTGCCCCGCCTGTGCCCCTCTCTGCTCTTTTCCCTCAGGCCCGGAGGACCGACCGCTCCCCGCAGACCGGGCCATTCTCCCAGGCCGGTGCCCTCACCATGGCTTCCATGCGCGCCCGCCGCTCCTCTTCCTCCTTCCTCCTCCGCATGGCCTCCAGGTCCTGCCGCGCCTCCGAGAAGGCCTGGAGAAAGGCGTCGAAGATACCGAAGAATTCGTCCGGCTGCATCTTGCTCTCCTGCTCCCCGAAGTGCATCAGGGCCTTGGTGAACTGTCAAGAGAGGGAACGCGTGGCGGAGAGTCACGCCCGACCTCGGTGGGCTCAGCCCCAGAGGTTAGCTGGGTTCTGACCTGAGTGGAGCCCAGTCCAAGGCTGGGGACTGATGGCACGAGGGGCAGGACTGGAGGGCGCACAGAGACCCCCATTATCAAGGGGGATAGGGAAGAGGCCAGGGAAGGCCTGGAGCTGACCTGTGGGGAGGTGGGGGACTGGACCAGCTGACAGTGTACCTCAGAGGCACCCCTGGTATGGGGCAGGCATGGGATCCAGAGGTACAGACCTTGAGAAGCCCTTCCTAAGTAAAGGAACAGCCTGGAAAGAACTCAAGAGGACTTTAGAGGTCATCTAATTAACTGGGTTAATAACTTACCCCTCTGTGCCTCAGTTTCCTCATCTGTAAAATGGGGATAATAATAGAATCTACTTCATAGTGTGTTACAGGGTTAAATTAGTTAACAGATCTGAAGGACTAGCTATACTTATATGTGCCAGGTAGTGTTCTGACTTCCACTGAGTGCTAATATCTCTTATTCTAACCACTCAAAGACCTCACTACTCCAGTGTGCTTTGTGGACAGCAGCAGGTGCACGTCTGGGGAGCAATGCTGAATCTCAAACCCCACCACAGGCCTCCCGAATGAGAATATACATTTTAATAAGACCCCCATACTTAGGATCCATGTACACCTGAGTGTGAGAAGCAAGTAGAGGCAGACCTGCTCACCAAGTCCAAGGCTGAGCAGCAGTCAGGATTCTCTCCCAGTTCTAGTTACGTAACCCCTTGGATTCTCAGTGTTCACGTCTGTCCCCTGGGATAATAACCTTTCAGCAAATCCATGACGTAGGTGGTGAGACAAATCATTAAAACATGTAACATGGTGCCTGACACTTGATAAAAGGACTGATCTTTAAAGCCTGCCATTACTGCTTGTCTGTGGGAGTGAGGGAACTTTTTTTCTCATAGTTCTGAGACTCTGGGTCTGTCCCTTCCTGGCCATCTGTGGCAGGAATGAGTGAAGGAATCTGTGTTTAGATGAGGCTGAATGGGAAAGCAATGGGGTGGGGGTGAGGCTGGGGCCTGGAGGTGTCCTCACCTTGTCCCTGGCCTCATTTAGCTGATCCTCCAGCTCTGAGAAGCTGAAGCTGGACACTGTGATGAAATCACTCATGATGGGGACAAATTTATCACTGGGCTCCCGCATCTGGCGCCTCTGATATTCCAGCTCCTGAGGAGGGAGAGTGAAATGCTGTTTAGACAGGTGTCAGGATAAGCATCAGGGATGCAGGGTCACCATGTCTGCTACCCTTTCACTCCCAGAACACTGAGCCCATAGAAGAAGGAGCACCCCAAACCTCCCAGTCTGAAGGGTGACTGTGAGAGTGAACAGCCAGCCCATCCTGCTACAACCCTTCCCTTGCACACCACTGCCATCTTTCTTTCTCTAGAGCCTTGTGACCCAAGGTGTGGTCCAGGACCAGCAGCACCTTCTGGGAAATAGTGAGAAATGCAAATTCTGGGGCCCCACTCCAGAAGCGTTGGGCAGAAGCTACACTTTAAGAAGACCTTCAGGTGATTCATGTGCAGGCTAAAGAGATGAATTTCTGAAGCTTCCATCTGACACAAGTGCCAGTGATACAAGTGCTGCTGGTCCATGGGCCACAGTGTGATTAGCCCTTTACAGGGCGATAAAATTAGAAATTTAGAAATAATCTGCCCCTCCCTCTCCATAGTGGCAACAAAAGTTTCTTTCTCAGATTTAACCTGACCTCTGCCTCCAAAGCCATTCCTCTGACAGCCCTCCCTCCACAGTGAAGATGGGAAGGGTCTCCAGTTCCAAGGTGAAGGGTACAAAGGCTCGGGGAAATCCCCATACTGGCCCAGTGTGGCTCACTTCCTCACTCTTCTACTAGTGTTTTTCTGGAAGCCCAGAGCCAAAAATAGTATCAGTTGAGAAGCCATCAGGAGTGGTGGAGACCACCACTCCCTCCAGCAATGAATTAGCACCTGGGTCCCCCACTGGCCCAGGGAAGAGGCAGAGAGTCATAGGGAAAAAGCTTCTAGGGACAGCAGCCCGCTGCCACCCTGGGGCAGCTTTCCAGGGATGAGGATCCTCTTTCCCATCTGGCTGCAGCTGGTTCATTCCACTCCGCTGGCAAAGAGACACCAAAAGACAGTGACATGGACATAGTCTCTGCTCTCCTCTTTTCAGGTGTTTAAATTTAAGCCCCAGATAATCCAATCGCCCTTTTCTAAGGCTGTGCCCACTGCCAGGTGTTCTGTCACCCCACTGAGGAGTGACAGGTGGCACAAGCAGCTTTTTCTAGCAGAGGCCCTCAACCCAGGCAGGCATAGATAAGGTACTTACCACCTCGACTGCTCTCAGGCCCTTCCTGAGGTTGCCCACCTCCTTTTCCAGCTCTGCCAGGCTGTGAGGAGACACGGAGAAGGAAGGTCATTAGGTCTGGACTTGGGGAGTGGAAGCTGGTCCAGGGAGAACGGCTGGTCCAGTGCAAAACACAATGGCCTGGGAGTCAGTGGACCTGAGCTATGTGTGGCCTTTCCAAATCATCTCCCCCCACCTGCTTCTGTCTGTGTGTCTATAAAATAACACTAGTGAAGCTTGCATTCTATAGATCTTTCCAAACCTATGACCTCCAACTTACATTAATTTATTTTCATTACCACTAGGGATGCTTATAAACTCTTGCATGCATTTTGCATTTAGTAACATTCAGTAGCTGTTAGTCATTTGCCACTACATTTCTGAAAGGTGGCTTCTGTTAACCTATACGTTTGGGTTTGATTTCTTGTCTGAGCAGATGCTGTTGATGCCCTGACCATATTTCTGTGGACTATCATTGTAGAGCATGACCCTGACTTTCCAGCAATGTGGGCACTTTTTCTGAGGCCCAGCCTCATCTGTCTAAGAGTTATTCCCCCCCTGCACCATAGCCCCTCAGCCAAGACTGGCAGGAGAAGTTTCATGATTGCCTGGGCAACCTTGCCCTTTGGGTAGGGTAACTGAAGGGGGTTTTCTTCACGATCTCCCAGCGTTGCTTAGTAAGATTAAGCCCCAATTGCCCACGGTGGTAATTGGCTTAATAACATTCTCCTTAATGGCATTCTTTCTATCTCTTTCTATTCTTTCTATCTTCACTTCCCCACTCTTCTATTGGTGTTTTCTGGAAGCATCTCTGAAAGAAGGATCTAAGAGCAAATTGTCCTTGTTAGGTTCTCCCAGAAGCAGACTTTGAGGTGCAACCCATTCCTAGTCAGCCTGGAGTAGGCCCAAGAGGAGGACAGTCAAACAAGAGTACAGCCGATCCCCAGTAGAAGTGAGTCTTAGAGGGACCCCTCACTTGACTTTGGCAGCTTCTGGAACATGCTGCAGCTCTGAAGGCATGTTCAGGATATCAGGGAAATGCTTCTCCAGGATCATGATCAGGTAATGGAGCAGAGAGATGTTTCTGTGGATGAAAGTCCAGTCAGAGGTAAGGGACAGAGGAAATGGGCAATGAGAACCTGGGGGAAGTTAGTTAGGGTGTTAAGGGAAACAGACAACACATCTCAGGATGGGATAGAGGAAGGATGAGAAGGAGGAGTGGAGAGGCCTGGGTGGGGTGGGAGGAGGCTAAGGAAGCTGGGTGGTCCCTACCTATCAATGCTGGACTTGGTGTCAGCGATCTTGTTGAGGCTGGCCACCCGGAACCCGTAGGCGCCCCCACGCTGCCCTTTGTTCATGAAGTTGCCGATGGCCAGGACGATCTCGAGCATCTGCTTTAGACGCTTGCTGCGGATCAGCTCCCGGGAGGCCAGCAGGATGGCTGGGGGAGGAAGGACCTGTCAGAGCCCTGCACAGACGAGGCCAGGGCAGCAGCTCCCCCTGCAAGATGTCCCTTTCAGAGAAGGGGTCGTCCAGAGTCTTCAACTCTCAGCAGGGCCAAGACTATCCTTGCTCCCTAGAAGATCCATCTACTTCACATCCCACATCTGCCTGCCTCCCGGGGAAGCAGACAACTCACCAGGGCCAATTCACCAGAGAACCCACTCTCACAATGTGCCAACTCTTCCTGAGAACATGTTTAGGAAGATCTTTGCTTCTTAAGATTAATCCTATTAATCTTAATATTAAAATAATTAGTATAATTTCTTTCTATGAATATCTTCAGAATGTAATTCTTTTACTTTTTCTAAATGTAGCACCTAAAAATTTTAATTTCAGCATTTTACATGTTATGGGATTGCTTCTGCCTATTTTGAAATGCTGTATTGATTTTTGTAGAAAAGAAAATAATCCATTAGTAATATCCATTATAAAAATACCCATATTAATTTTTTTCTATAAAATAATGATATATTTTACAGTTGATGATGTCTTAGAGTTAATGAAATAAGTTACTTGACATCCTGTTGAATATCATTTTTCAGGATTATTTCAACCTTAAGGCATTTTTAACCATCTTCCCCTAATGCCTGACATGACATATTTGCTAGTACTGCAAATGAAGTAAAGAAGCATCAGTATCGCATGCTGTGGACCTTCCTCAGCTGCTATATATTTACAGCAGAGTCTCAGGAGTGAGATACAAATCCTGCACCAATATTTTGGTTACTAGTTATGGAATATGCTTTCTGAATATTGAATGTGGTGATTAGAAGACCAAAGTATCCTGTGATCTTTGGCTTATGCCAAATTGAACATTCCTTATCACTGTGATGATAAAATGAAAACCACTTGACTAAAAGCTTGCAGAAAACTTCAAAAGTAGTTAGAAATAAATAACTGAAAAAGAAGCTTTGAAAATTAGTAATAAGTAATTCTCAGATTCTTTTCTTTATATCTGAATTCTCAGATTCTCTATTCTTTATAGAATAGATTCTGCTATTCTATAAGTAATAAGCAGATTATGAGTTGAATATGTGCTGCTTTTGGGTACTCTGTGACCCAAAAGCAGCATTACCCTTGATGGATATTTTGGTTGTTTCTAGTATTGAAAAAATGATGAATCAAATGAGTAACTTACTGTGTATTCAGATAACGGGAAAAAATGCAGCACTGAAAATGAATATCCCACTGCTACATGTAACAGTAGGAATGACTCATGACCATAACATTGAGCAAAAGAAGTCAGCATAAAATTACTCATATGATATTACTCCATTTACATAAAGTTCAAAACAGACACAACAAATCTAGAAGATAGTTGTTACCTTTAGAAAAGAGAGAGAGGGAGAAAAGGTTGGGCAGGGGGACATGGAGAAGGCCATGGAGGACATGGAGGTTGGAAACAATGCATTTCTTGATCTGGGTGTCAATTACACAGGTGCATCACTCCATAATGATTCATCAAGTAGGAATCTTATGATTTGTGCTCTTTTCTATAAGCACGTTATATTTCAATAAAAAGTTTATTAAAAAATATACTTGGAAAAGTTGCTGGCAATTTATATCAATTCGGATAGTTTTTCTAAGGTTGATATGCTATTTGAAAAATTTGGCAAAATAGGTTGGCAAAATAGAAAATGACAAGAGTTCAAAGGAAATCAGTGTAAATGGGAAAATCCCCATGTGCAATCCTGACACTAGATATATTCATAAGAATAATATATTCATGAATATATTCATAAGAATATTATATTTGCAACCATATTCATCTTGACTATATTCAGTGAATATATTCATAATAAGAATCAGTAACTTTGGTATATTCAGCAATCAACATATTCCTAAGAAGAATATGCTCAAAAAGAATTAAGTTCATTGGTGAACTGACCCAGAGACCCTGCTGGAGGCTGGGTGGGCAGGTGTCAATCGTGCATCACCCAGCTGAGATCTTAGCTCTCCCAGGAATACTTTGTAGGAGATCTGGGAGGAAGAATAGGAATTATAACTCTGCACAATCCTCTGCCTCCACCCTCACGAAAGCACACTGATCAGATTCTACAATCAGCTCTTGGAAGGAAGAGACCTCTGAACCATTCAAGGATAGGAGCCATTGTATAGCAGAGTGAGTATGATAGCCCAGAGCTACAGGACAACTTTCCCCAGCAGCTTTTGCCATTCCAAACACGTCTCACTCTGCTGAGTTTGGTGTCAAAGCAGATGCTTTCCTGAGCATCCACTGATGAGTTTGTAGGGAGAGCTTAGCAGTGGACTTCTGGGAACAGGCGTCCATCACCCGGGGGGAAGATACTGCCACACCTTAGAGACTAGAGTCACTATTGATATCTTTCCTTCTCCCTCAGACCCACTATCTATGTCACCACCTATGGTCCCCACTATGTGTGCATTTGATCACCCTCTACAGTTCTCGCTGTGTGTGCCTTTGTGTGGCATGTGGAACATGGTCTGATTATGGAAAATGTCTGCCTTTAGCTCTATATGCACCACCTATCCCCAGAATCTTCTCCAAAAGAGCTCCGTGGATTCCACAAAAAGTCACACTATGGACCAGGCATCTCAGGGAGTGCTAACTACCCCTGGTGTCCAGCACCAAGGATGGGGGTGGGGCATGCTCTGTTCTGCCCCCAGCTGGGGACCCTCAGCATCCTGGACACAGGCTGTCTTGTTCTGCCCTGCAGATCCTGTCCTCAACACAAATAAGCCTCACAGCCTCTCCTGGTTGCTCCCTCCTGGGTGCACACCTCTTCCAGACCAGCCTCTCCCCCAAGCTCCACATGCCCCTCCTTCTCCTGCCTTCCCTTCAGGCAGCCTCTGGGCAACACAGGAGAATTAGAGGGAAGAGGTTGGTTCTGAAGAACAGCATTGACATTTCTTTCCTGGCTCCACCATCCACCAGTAACACAGCCTTGGGAAGCTAACATAGAAGAGGGAACCAGAGGTCAATGATGGCATCAGCCCATGGAATTGTCAAGACCAAAGAAGACCATGTCTGTAAGTTGCTTTACACAGTGCTTAGCACATGGTTCTCACTGAATTACAAACTTTTCATCTGGAAACAGGCCTGGGCGAAGAGGTTCCCTGACTCAGAAAATCAGATACCTCCAGAGATCTTTCTGAGTAGCTCATAGGTAAAACAATATGTCCAGAGGTCTTCTATGAATTTAGCATTTGTCTAGCAGGGTATAGGTTGATAAATTTGATTTGTGCCAGGCACTGTCATAGGTTCTGGCTATCATCATTATCTTCTCAACATCTCTGTTCTCATCTGGGACAAATGTCAATAGATGCCCCAACTTGTACAGTCTAAATGCTGAGTAATAGGGAATACATGCCCTGGTTGGCACACATGCAAAACTTAACAATAATCACAGTTTCAAATTGTGCCTTTGACTCTGGTTTTTCTTTTGGGTTGAGAATAACACAGGCATGTTCTCTGGCCCTATGCATTGGCTCCCACCACCCTGGCTTTCCCAGATGCCTCTGTCCTCCAGGGCTTTCCCCAACCTTCAGCCCTACCTTCCACCTTCGGCTTGGCCTCAGCTAGTCGCTCCTGGAACTTCTTCTTGAAGAAGAGGGCCTGTAGTCGCTGTTGGTAGTGGTCAATCCTGGAGACAGGGCCAGCTACATCATGAGGTAGCCCCCTCCCTCCCACCCCTGTCCCACCCCAGCTTCCCCTCAAGCCTGCCCACCTCCCTCCCCTTTCCCTTGGCAGAACCCCCCCTCCCCAACCCCAGTACTCCTGCCATGCTTGCAGTCCCAACCTGCTCATTTCATAGAGGAAGCGGTCAGCACGGGCCATCCGCTCAATCTCATGCTTGTGCTCCTCGAGGAGGTCAATGTCACTCTTCTCAGGGATGAACTTGAGGAGCTGCAAAGAGTAGGTGCAAGTCACACAAGCAACTGGTGAGCAGCAGAGATGGAATTCAGAGAGTGACAAGCCACATATGGACTCTGCTCAGGATGGGAGTGGGTCTTAACAGAGAGGGATGCCTCCTGTGTGGACCCATTTGTGTTTCATCTGCCTAAAGAGGGCACCCAACTCTAAACTTTTTTTCTTTTTTTCCCCCAGTTTTTAAAATTGAGATACAACTTGCATAAAAAGTGAATGAAGCTATTCTTAACTGCTCAGCTCAATGACTTTTTCGTTTTTAAACCAATTTTAGTGAGGTATAATTTACCTAAAATAAAATGCACCAATCTTAAATGTATGGTTCAATGAGTTTTGTCAAAACTCTCCATCCCCTGAATCACCATTCAGATTAAGATACAGAACATTTTCATCCCCCAAGAAAGTTACCCTGCATGACTTCAATAAGTGACTCAGCTGCATGCAGGCTCCCAACTGCATTCCATGACCCCTGGTTAGATTCGCCTTTTCCTGAACTCACACTATCTGGTCCCTTTCCCGTCTGGTTCCTTTCACTCAGCGTAATGCCTAAGGTTCATCTACCTCATATTAGGAGTTTGTTTTTATTTATTGTTGAGCAGTATTCCATTTTTTGAGTGTACCAAGTCTATTTATTTACTTTTTTATTGATGGATAGTTGGTTTTGGGGAGGATTTGATAAATAAAGTTGCTATAGATAACAGCTTATCCTTGAACAGCACTGAGTGGAACTGTGTGCATCCAGTTAGACACAGATTTCTTCTGCCTCTGCCATCCCAGAGACAGCAAGACCAACCCTCCTCTGCCTCCTCCTCTGCCTGCTCAGTGTGATGACGATGAAAAGACCTTCATGATAATGTACTTCACTAATGAATAGTAGATATATTTCCTCTTCCTCGTGATATTCTTTCCTCTAGCTTACTTTATTGTAAGAATACAGTATATAACACAGAGAACAAGTGTTAATCAACTGCTTATGTTAATAGTAAGGTCAACAGTAAACAATTAGTAGCTAAGTTATTGGGGAGTCAAAAATCATATGGGGATTTTTCAACTACGGGGACTTTGTGACCCTATCTCCTACATTGTTCAAGGGTCAACTAGATTCTTGTGTGTGTCTTTTACTCAGGATTTATACTGGCTTCTCTAGAATATATACTCAATAATGGGATTACTAGTCAATAAGGTAAGTTATACGTTTAGCCTTAATAGGCACTGCCAAATAGTTTTCCAAAATGATTGTGCTACGTGAGAATTTCAATTGCTTCACATCCTTGCCAGCAAATGTCAGTGTTTTTAATTTTAGGTACTCTGGGTGGGTGTGTGGTGCCACCTCATTGTGGTTGACTGTATTTTTCTGATGACTAATAGTACTGAACACCTTGTCATAGGCTTATTGGATATTTGAAAATCCTCTTTCATGAATTGTTTGCATAAGTCTTTTGTTCATTTTCAAGTTTATTTCTTCTTTATTTGCCCATTGATATGTAGTGTTCTTTGTTCTGAATATGATATCTTTTTTAGATACACGTACAACAGATAGCTTCTGCTGTGTGGCTTGTCTTCTCAGTAATAGCACCATTCAATAAACAGTTGTTCTTCATTTTAATAAAGTCCAACTGATAGTAGTTTTGTTGGTGTTTTCTAAATTTTCTTTTAACGAACACAACAAACTGAAGTGGAAGAAATTTGGGGAAGATGTGACAATTGGTCACTCTGATTTTGCCTTGGGACCCCTGGAGGATTGTGCCTTAAATCTTCTTTGAGAAGCCTCAAGGACTGCTGGAAAAGACACAGTCTTTTTCAGCCCTCCCCTAGAAATGTGGACCCAGGAAAGTTTCTATAAACCTTCTCCCTAACTCCTACAGCCTGACTGCTGCTTGACCTAAGAGTCTTCAGCTCCCCTTCCCTTCCCATGAGGGTCCTCACCTGCTCCAGCATGTCTTTGGCGAGGTCTTCCTGCTCATCCATCTTCAACACTGCCTGCCGGATCTCCTCATTAGAGAGCTTCAACCTAAGGAGAAACCCCACTCCCTGAGCAGTCCAAGACAGTCCCCAAACCTTCTTCTCCAAAAGATACAGCCTCAGCCTCCCCCTTCTCCCTAACAGGAACCGGGAGTATATTTGACAATTCCTCCTGTTCGCCTGCTCTGGAAAGCCTTTGCAGACTAACAGGATTCACTCCATAAACTTGAAAATGGGCATTTTTAATCCCTAAATAGAGGCTTCAGTCTCTGGTCTCTTGCCCAAGACTCTGTCAGAGCTGATAGGGATATTTGGGAGTAAAAGGAATGTCCTCAGTGCATACTAAAGAGATAGGAAACGGGTTTCTGATTCTGCTCCTCCTCCTCCTCATCCCTAACAAATGTCCAGCACTCCACGGGAGGACAGGCCTATCAGTAAGCAACTGGAGGCAACTTCCGGCCACTTCCTCCTTGGAACATGGCTGCCTCTCAGTGTCTGATAATGCCTCAACTCCCACACAGCAATCTCAACCACCTTGCCACCCAGGAGAGGCAGAGCCACCCCCATCGCCCTTCCCATCCCCTCCACATGTATACCCATGTGGAACCCTCAGGATTTACCCCATCATCAAGTAGAAGAAACTGAGGCCCAGGGTTGTATGGGAGGAAAGAGACTAGATGTCCCCGAGGCAGCTGGGGCAGCACTAAGAATAGCACGGGAGGCAGTGCCCTCTGACCCGCTCCGGCAGGAGGCCCGCACAGAAGCTGTGCTGTTAGTGCAGATACTGCCCTGTTTGTTCTGCAGCCTCAGGAAATGCTTAGGGGCTGAGATCATGCTGCTCCGTGCCCTAAGCCAAGAGGGGCCTTCTTTGGGCTAAGAGCAACTCAGCTGCCAGATGCTGACCAGGCTGGTCAGGGGCCTCATGACCAGGCAGTTTCCTGTCTACAGAGCCCCACATAGCTGTTCCCAGGAGAAGGTTCTAGATTAGAGCTATCCCTTCCATCCCAAGAGACAACAGGGAGGGGGAGGCCAGAGACTACCATCAGCCCATTCCTCTCCACCTCTCCCCCACAGGCCATCAATTCCACCACCTTCCTTGGGCTCTAGCCCCATCTTGGCCTCTGCTCCTTAGCGGGGCCATTCCTCCCACCAGGGATCTATCATGGGGCAGGGACCACAGACACAGGGTCAGCACGTACTTGGAGAGAAGGATGATGCAGTTCTGGGCCCTCCGGCCATCAATGACAGACAGCTCTTTGACCTTGCGGGAGGCCAAGTAGATGTCCTCACTGGAGCCCAACTCTTTCTGTAATTGACAAATCAAGTAGAAGGCTGAGGTGTGAGTTTACACCAATCCTCTTCTTGCCTACCCCTCAGGAGCCACCCCCTGCAAACCCAGGTGTGTTCCTGGTGTGGGGGGAAGAAAGAAAGGGAAAGTAAAAGATAAGACAGACAAGAGGAGTGTGGCTGATAACTGATCCTAGTATCTGGGACTTTACCATGGGCTAGAATGGGTTGGGGAGGACAGGGAGGAGGCCCCTCTGTAGAGATCGTCCTCACTGGACCAACCAGGGAAGGGTCTGCTACAGTAGGGAGGATATGACTGTACCCTGTGGCTTTGGGTCATGGGACATGGCCTGCCACATCTCCCAAAGATCAACCCCCACTCCCATGACCCCACCCAGGCTTAAGATGAGAAGTTGGTTCCAAGCAGGGATAGCCTGATATGCTCAGGGTAGAGGGCATCCATGAGGTCAGAGGCATAGAAACTGAGGCAGAATTCCATGTAGAATTCTCTCCTCCCAGGTTTCAGCAAGCAGATTTGCAAGAAATCAAAGATTTCACCCCCTTCTTTCTTGGGTCCTTGGCAAGGTAGAAAGAAGGCTGTCTAGTGTATCATTCTAACTCAGGAAGGTCCATCCAAAGAGATGCTGCATGTTGCACAGTTCCAAGGGCCCCACTCACATCATAAGCTCTATGAATTGTGCCCCTGGAAATGTGCAGTGCCCAGCCTGAGCAGTCTTACAGGAAGGGCTTGTCTTAGGCCTGGTGTGTAACACAATAAACCTTCTCCTCACTGCAGTAGATAGTCACCTCCACGGCTGCCAGGGATCTGTTTGAACTATCTCCCACCTCTACATTTCTTCTTTCTCTCTGAGGCCCCTCCCCATGCCACCCTGTATGGATGGGAAATAAGGTAGGGGTTGGAATGGACAAGCCCTCTTCTTTGGGCCCAGTACAGGGCAGGCTAGTGGTTAAAAGTTGGAGTGTTCAGAGCCCCGGGTGACTCACCTGCTGAGAAGGATTAGTTATCAGCTCCTACGCAGGTAGCAGCCACAGCCAACAGAGAATTAAACATGCACATTAGCCAAGAAGTTCAAGGACCCAAAACAGCAGGACAGACACGGGGATCCCCCATCATCTATTCTGTCCACTGAGTCCCAGTGAGACACCCCTATTTGGAGATAGGAACTGGAAGTAATACTGGACAGGAGCTGTTTCTAGAAGACGTGCACTCATAGAGAAGCCAAACAAAGCAGAGACCAGCAGCTCTGCCCGCCTGCCCAGGGGGATCACCCCTCCCCAGCGTGGGGGCCCCCCAGCCCCTGAGTTCCCCCTCCCTGGGCCTTTACTGCTTGTTCTTCCCTCTCCCCTGCTGAGAACCTGCTGAGGGATGGAGGTATTGTCCTCCCTGGGATAAGCTCTTCTTTCTAAATAAGGAGACCCAAAGAAACTTGAGCTGGAATCTGTATAGAAAGTCGTATTCATTGGGGCAGAAGAAAGCAAGTGTCCTTGAGTTGTGCCTTGTCCCTTGTCCCTCCCCTGTCCTCTGATGCCTAAAGGGAGCCGAGAAGGCACAGCTTACACCTGTGCTCTCCCTTCCTGACACTGACAGAGCTGAAGCCACCACTCAGAACCTGCATGGGGCATGGACAGAAGACTGTGTCTCGGGCGCCCAGACAGGGAGAGGAGGCAGCTCAGGCAGCACAGCCTCTGGGGTCTCTCCAGCCCTGCTGCTGGGAATTCAGTCCCAGACACGAGAAGGCCTGTTGTGTGGCAGGAGGCATGAGCTAGACTGAGTGGACTCGGAGAGGAGGGAGGGAGAGAACAGAATGTCTTTCAATCTTAGCTCTTCTCAACTTGCCAACCTGGGGGCCCCAGACCCATTTCGTCCTAAGCCCCAAACCCATCTCTCCTGACTGGCCTCACCCAGCCCACCTCAGGGTCTTGGAGACTAGGGAAGCTGGGCCAGAGCCCCCGACTGGGGAAGACTGTCAGAGTGGGGCAGTGATTTTCAACTGCTGTGCCATGGCACACACTGCGCTGTCAGAGGATCTCAGGTGTGCAGTGAAAATTTTTGAAGACCATTAATTAAATTACTTTCCAAGGAAGTTCAAAGTACAATAAGTATATTCTCTCTCTCTTTTTTTTTTGATCAACATAGTCTAAGTGTGCCGCAGAAGTTTAGCTGTAGGTTCAAGTGTGTGGTGAGTTAGAAAAAAAAAAAACTGAAAAACACTGGACTAGGAGGAGGCGTGTGATCGCCATGTCTGGAACACCTCCTGCTCATGCTCCTCTGTCCTCGGCACCACACACGGAGCCCAGGTTCACAGGAGTAAGTCTGACATGGGCATGGGGATAAAAATGCATCCTGGAATCAGGGGTATAGAACCAGATGCTGTGGGCACCCACATTTAAAGCAAATAATTAATCATTTATTTTTTCCTAGAACCCCCAAACAGGGCCAGAGCCTGACCCCCACTCCCACCCCTTCGGACAGTGCCCGAGGATAGCAGCTATATGTGCTCTGGGTCATCCACAGGTCTGGACTTGGCAGAGAGCAGACCAGGGCACCCTCTCCAGGTCAGTGGGGAGGCAGGCCACAACATCCAGCCACTGCCCAGGACCAGGACCAGGACCAAGAGGGCACAGACCTCCCGTGTTGGCACCTGGGGAAATCCTCAAGAGTGGAACCCTAGGCTGGGTGGAGAAGACAAGGAAGATGGCGGCACAGCCCAGAGAGGAAATGGTCCCTCTGAAGGTGGCCAGAGGGAAAGCAAGTGCCTGAGGCCGCCAGGCTAGTGATTCCCAAAGTGGACCTGGGGGAGGGACCCTGCTATGCTAGTTACAGGGTGGAGTCCTGGGCCCCAATATAGCTCCTGAATCACATTCATTTCAGGATTAGTTCTGAAAATCAGCATTTTTGGCAGTCTCGCAGGTACTCAGCATAGTTCGAGACTCCTGCCTCAGAGATGCCCTGCTTTCTGCCACCAGCTCACCCCTTCCACACTTCCTCTGCCACGGAAGGGCCAGGCTCGCGGGCCAACCATCTGCATGTGGAGCCTACAGAGGGGTGCTCAGGGCCCCTTGGGGACTTCCCCTGTGGTGACCTGGAGGAGCCCCCTCCACCTTCCTTGGATCAGCAACTCAACAGGGTGCTGGGAGACAAAATCTGGTGGAGAAAGCAGTTTGAAAGTGATATACCTTCTAGGGCTAGCCCCTCGATCTAGGGCCCACAGAGAGCAGGCGTCAACAGTGGCCAGGCCTTGCCCACTCCTCCTCCCCCAGTGCTCCAGGATGACAGTGAGAAGTGGATAAAACACCACTCCAACAGTGGTGTGTACAGTGGGGTGTCCCCCCTCCCGGAATGCACACGTCTAACTCACGTGTGTGTCCCCGGCAGGCACATGGTACCTCATAAAGAATAAAATCATTCAGTATACACGTGAGCAAGAACAGGAAAGAAAGAAGGCAGGCAGGGAGAGAGGACAGAGACAGGGGGAGGCTGAGGTTTGGGTTCAAGGGTATGGAGTGTGGAAGTCAAGACCCAAGAGGCCAGAGGGGGCAGGGTCTTACCTGGTGCCTCTGATAAGCTGAAAACATTTTTTCAAAATCCTCTAGGTCCAGAATCCGAAATACCTGCATGTCATCAATCTCATTCCATACAGTGCCAGGGACACGCTCCTACAATTCAGGTTAGGGAGCTGTCACCATGGTGGACTCAACTCCTTCATTATAGAAATGCCAGTGCCTCCCCAATCCCCCCTGTCCCCCAACTCCCCAACTGCACATATTACAACAACCAGGATTTCAGACTTTCCAGGAGTCAATTTCTCCCCTCAACCTCCACCCTCTTCAATGCTGCTCCAGGGAGGACGCCAGAACCAGCCTCCTCTTCCTCCTCCCTGTGTGTGGGGTCTATGTAGCATGTTCCCCAAATCACTAGAAGTGCTGGAGGGATGGGTGGGTGGTGTGAAAGAGGGTGCGCTAAGTTCCTTCCGGAAGAGCAGAGACAGAGGCAGCGTTCTCAGGATGCTCCACATAGGTCCTCCCTACGGGGCAGGGTGGTCATTTATTCTCTCAAGGGTCTTCCTCCCACCTTCCCAGATTCCCAGAAAGTGGAAAAATCCAGAGGCTGGGACACCTGGCACCTGCAGCAATTCTGCTCAGACTGCATGACTCTGCCACAATTTCCCTTTGGGCCAACCCAGGAAAGGAGTCCCCATCCTTTACTATCAGGATGGCCCTGTTGCCCTTCCTCTGTGTAGGACCCTTGCACTGGGGTCTGGAGAGGAGCTGGAAACCAAGCCAAGAAAAACCAGAGACAAAGCCACACCAGTGATGCAGCAGCCTGCTACTGATCCTACCACCCAGGACAGGATCTGGGCTCGGGGCACGGACAGCAGCAGCGTTCCAGCTCTCTCCTCCTGGGAACCCTCACCTCATCCAGAGCTTTGTCGTGCCAGAGGGTAGCTGAGGAACCTTCTTTATGCCTCTCCCTCCTCCTCCCTACTTTTCAACAAGACTTGGAGAGAGAAACATACCTTTCACTCACTTTTATTTTCTTAAACTCTGAAAAAGGGAGGCTAGGCCAGAGTTGGGGGGGTGAGGACATTCCTGTGGCCTTCTGAAGGCCTGGGACCCTCTTGTGGAATGCTGGCCTGGGAAGCTTAGAGCAGCAAGGGATACAGGCAACTGGCCAACCCCAACACAGACGCATTCTTTCGTGGCAGAAACAACTGCTCTGAGTGCGTGCGTGCGTGTTTGCTCACACGCATGCGCATGCACGGGGTAGGAAACAGGATTGGGACAGGAATTAGGCTCCTGGGGAGGGGAACGTGGGAAGCAGAGAGGAGATGGGAAGGGGAATGGAATGGGGAAGGCAGGTAGGAGGCTTGCTGGGGGAGTGGAGGGGGTGTGGGACCCAGAGTCTACTCTGCAGGGAGACCTCTGTCTACCTCCAGGACTGGGGTGGAGGTGGAGGAGAGAAAAGCCCACAGAGATAAAGCTTCCCATCCTCAGCGTTATCCACTGTGATGCCCAGGAGAGAAGGAAAGGGCCAGAACTAGAAGGAGACAGCTGGTGGTCAGCGCTGGGAAGAATTTCCTCATGAGACAGCAAGCCGAGCACCCTGGCTCTCTCTCGCTTCTTCCCAAACACTGCCCTCCCCCGCCACCCCAGCTTCCCTGCATTTGCCAGAGAAGGACTTGAGGCTCTTTGTGGAGGCATACCTGCGGTCTGCAGCTAGAGAGAGGTGAGTCTGTTCCTAATAGTCCCAACAGCCTAGCTTTCACCACATCACCCTGATATGCCCACTTTGTGTAATAATTCTCAAATTAATTTTCCACGACTCTAGCCAAGAGCCCATCATCTCCTGTCTAGACTCCTGGGACTTCTCACCCCACCCCCACCCCTGCAGAGATAGCCTTTACATGCCAGAGAAGTCTTTCTCCAAAACACATTTTATTCTGTTTCCCTCATAGAAGATTGCCTTTGGGGTCAGGCAGGCCCCAGGGGCTGACGCTCCCAGCCGTGCCATTGTGAGGGACTGTGGGCAAATACAGGGGTAATATCCTTTCCCACAGCACAAGAAAAGAAACTGAGTCTCACTGAGCTGACGTGAGGATGAAGTCAGACAACATAAACACACATGGTGGAGCCAGAATAATAATTAATCTAATGTAATTATTAATTAAGACTTTCCGTATGCCAGACACTGTTCTAAGTACTTTATAGGTATTAAGTGAATTAACCCTTACAGCAATCCTTTGAGGTGGAGATTATTATTTCTTCAGATCCGATCAGAAACTCAAAGTCCAAATGGCTCGATAACCTGCCCATCACACAGTGAAAGGCTTGGGACTCAAATAATAGGTTCTCAAATATTATTCAATGCCCCTCCACCCTACTTCTGCTGAGAATATCTGCAACTTCTACAAGTGTCCAAGAAACGTACACTTTCCCATCTAGGAATCAAACTCGGGCCTATTCTGGGTCCCCAGGGAATTTGTATAGACTTTACTATTGTTTGACCTTGGAGAAAACCCAAAGCACAAAGCTGCACATGATGAAAATGGAGCAAAAATATTAATCGCCCTGTCTTGTCTTACTTAATGAATGACACACCCGATAACTTCTCATTACATTTTTGAAACCTTATACATTGTGAGTATAGGAGACAAATGATATTATTTCTCTTTTTGCCACAATAAAATATTTATCATTCCTAATCATGAACATCGGTTCTGCAGAGCTGTTTGTCTGTATGCAGGTGGCCTTTCTGGCTTACCCTGTGGCCATGGAGAGGCATCCACAGGGCACAACTGTGCAGTGCAGTTGTCACAAACTTTATATCATCCTGTTTCAAAATGCTGCTAACAAGTGGCTCCAAAACTTTCATGACTTAGATTGGAGAGGTTATCAGAGACTCAGGAAATTATGAATGGGCTGAGTTCACATTTCATCTTTCCACTTAGATTATAAAACCAGAGGAAGAAGAAATCCTAGACATTGTTCACAGGTGAGGAAACTGAGGTACAGACAAGACGAGTGGTCTATGCCGGTCACACAGCTAGTTATTTAAAGCCAAACTCAGTTTGCTTGGAGATAAGAACCTTCCTCTCAACCCGTCTGCAGGGCCTCTGTGTGTCTCCGTGGACACATTCCTGTTTTGGCAGAGCCTAAGCTCTGACGGGGCGGGCGATGTCATCTCTTACCGTTTATTATCATGCATCACAACCCCCATCACAAAGCTCCACATTCAGCAGCCGTCAGCCTGATAGGCTGGCCTTCCGTTAGGAGAAGGCACCTGGCCACAGCTAGACGCTATGCAGCAGTCTCGCTCCTCCCCCCCACTTTCCACTCACTGAAGCTCACACAGAAGGGTGCAGTTGTGGAACTCCCCCCAGTCCCACAGACCCATCTACAAGGCCAGAGTGGATCTATCAGTCCCAGCTCCGAAGGGGTATCTGCATAGCTGCTGTGTAAGTGTGGGTGTCAGTCAAGCCAACTGGAACCAGGTGCCATGTGAGTGGACTTGCCATGGCACAGAAGCAGAGGCAGGCAGCTGGGCCTGGTCTTCCATTGCTAGGGGCCTCGTGGATTCAGGGCATCCCTGCTCTGTGCTCACGCGAGTCCAGTGGAGGAACTGGCTCCCACATGTGGGCCTGGGTTTGGTGATCGTGGTGAACATGCTCAGGAAGGCCTCTCTCTGCTGGCCTGGAGTTCGCCAGTGTGTGTGCTCCCCCCAGGAGGATTTCAGAACGGGCACACCCCGACATCAGGCTCTTCGGTCCTTCAGACACGTTGCCCTGATCTTTATCAAGACATGGACCTTGCCCTCAAGCTCTCGCCTATTTTCCCACCTTTCTCCTCAAATTGAATCTGCCCTTGAAATTCTGGCCCAGCTCTTGCCTTGTCTGTTTCTGTGACTCCATTCACCCTCAGCTCACTCAAATTCCATTTGAGGTGACTTCATCAATGTATGTGTTGCCACACGCCAAGTATCTCTCCCAATGTAGATGATCACCCCAATGGACAGTGAGCTGCCCAGCACAGCAAACCCCTCTTCTGCATCCAGAGTGATTTCCTTTACCCACTGGTAAAGGGGCCCCTGCTGTAGGACAGCCCACCTACTGGCCCCTTCCTAGCCACTCACCTCATTCAGCTTGACCCAGTTGAAAGACTTCAGTGGGTGGGAAGGCTGGGGGACACGCTTTTTCCTGAGTGGGATATCACTGCTGGTGTAGGGATCCTGAGGGAGGGGCGGGCCTATGCCAAAGCAAGGAGGGGCACCTGGGGGAGTAGGGGCTCCCCCAGGTGGAAGGGGAGGGGGTGGGGGTGGAGGGCAGCAGGCAAAGGGAAGAGGAGGTGGGGGTGGAGGCAGGTCACTGGTTGTCATCAAGGAAGACAAGGTCAGTGGGCCCCCAGGGGGAGGTGGGGAAGATATAGGGACTGTCTGTGAAGAGACAGAAAAATCAAAAGGATAAAGCCATTAGCACTGATGCTGTTTATGTCCCCACCACCGTTCCCTTCCTTCCTCTATTCTCCAACTATACTAAACCCCACGTGCTGCTCTCACCTCCCACATGCACTGAGCCCTGTTCTCTCTCTCTACATTCAAATATTCAGAACGCAAACGACCACAGACAGGAAACGCATACGGTCACATACATACACACACACAGAGAACAATCGGTCAGGGTCACAGGCATCGCCCTGCAGCAGCAGGATTGGTGCCTACAGTTGTACGGGCTACTGACTGCACAAGGGCCTCCTGCGGAGAGGGAGAAGGGAGCCAAATCCCACCTGCTCTCTGCTTTCTAAGCTGTGCTTCCTGTGACTGTCACATATAGAAGCGGGGCAAATTATATTTTCTAATTAACACAAAGTGCCACCCATGCAGCCCAGGGCTCCCTTCTGTCCTGGCCTAAGGGCCTCCTCTCCCCTCCCTCCTGCTGGGGTCCTTAGCCTCTCTGCACACCCTGTCCTGAAGCCCAACTCAACTCTGTAAAAGGGGGAGGGTGTCTGCGTACTGAGAGCTCATTGAGCTGGGCCACCAGCTCTGCTACTTGTCCCCGAGCCTGGCGCAGCTCCTGGGACTCCCGGGCCAGCTTGTCCTTCATTTTGTTCAGCGCCCGCATCATCTCTTCCTTCTCCGCCGTCTTTGTTTCGCATTCCCGCTCCTTCCTCTCCAGGCGGCTCACCAGCTCCGTGTGTTCTGGAAGGGGGTGGGACAGGAGAGTAGAGGGGGCACAGAGTGTGAGTGTGTGCTCCCCCTGGGAGAGGACGGCAGGGGAGGGGTGTGGAGCGTGCAGCAGGTTTAGACAGACCCCTCACCTTTCCGGAACTTCTCTGCCTGGTCACGCCACTGTTTCACTTCGTTCTCATTGATGAGCCTTTGGGGAACAGGGGGAAGGGGCAATGTAGTTGTTGACTGCTGGCTCACAGCTCCCCGGAACACATGTCACCTCTCTGTCCCCAAGTGGGTACCCTGATCTCCAGTCTGACCAGCCACATTGAAGAGGTCAGGAATTTGACTTTCCAGATGTCTCTCCAGGTCCCTATCCCCACCCAGTTCACATTATGTGTCTGTATGGGTGGTCAGATCTAAAAGGACCCTAAGATACTTTATAATTCATCCCTGTGTGATACAGTTAAAGTACTGAGGCTCTGAGACCATACCAGGGGGTGAACTAATTAATGTTACAACTAGAACTGAATCACAGGCTTCCCTAAGTTATCTGACTTGTACCCTTGTGTAAAAATAGATTTTCGTTTGAGAGAGATCAAAATACTGGCCCTACCAATGTCCTGGCTTCCAAAGCCCAGTGTACAAGTACAACTGAAATGGACCCCCCCCACACCAAAAATACAGAATGAATGCAATGCAGTGAAACACAGGAAGGCCTTGTTCATGTCAAATTCTTAGAACAGAGTGTTGAAGATGAGTTTTTACCTTGACATCAAAGCATAAGAGAGGTAAAATCCCAAAGTGGATTGTGATAATAATTTCTTCTGTAAATCTGGAAATGTGGAAGAGTCAGATACAGGACTCCTGGTGTCCTCAACCATATCAAGGGTATAAGGCAGGGGCAGAGTATGGGGGTGGTATGTATTTGATGTAGATAGAGACTTCTCTGGAGAAGTCTCTGTCGCCTCCAACGTGCTACCTCCTTCACCATCATCCAGGGATGGGGTTTCTTTGGGCCCACCCCTTGTTCCCTGAAATTGGGAGCAAGTCAGCATAGACTAGGGTCTGACTCAGGACCAAGCAAATCCAGGGACTATGGAAGTATTGACCGGGGAGCACTGCTATGCTGGGACCTGCAGGCACTCCTGGAGTTTGTGGTACAGGAAACTGCATGAGGGCTGAAGATCGCCATGAGCCCAATGGGAGCCTGATGGAGGAACTAAGCTGAAGCTATGGTAAGTCCTGTCCCAGGGGTGCTCCTGGGAGAAAACTGGTAGCATGTGCACTGTCCGTCTATGCATACTGTATTGCCAAAGAACTAGAGGTGCTGGACACAATCATCAGCTGGAAAAAAATCTCACATGGCCAGTGAGCTGGATTCTATGGTGAGAGGCACCCAGCAGGAACTTTTGAAGATTCCAGGAACATTGAGGTCTTTACCCATGTGCCAAGCCTGGAGAGCAAGAAGCCTGTTTACTAAATTATCTGATCAAGTAAGACCTTTTCCCTTTCTCCTTGTGCCTAGGCTGAAGGGGTCAGAAATTGGTTAGCTAGTAGAAGGGTGGGGTAGGAGAGGGGTCAGAAGAGAAACAGAACAGAGAAAAGCAGGCAAATATCACACGTGTACATCCACACACAGGTGCACACACCTGCACGCTTCCCAACCCGGTGACAGAGAAAGACTGAAGGCTAACACAAGTCGAGAATGTTTGATTCACATCTGGAACTAGTCCTGCTAGTTGCAGACTTGAGGCTATGTTGCAGCTTGAAGTGATTTTAGGGTTTCTACAGGGTGTCCCCAAAGTTACCCCTAAAATACCCATAGAGAGCAAAAAATGGGAAATTGTAGCTAAGTGTACCTTTAGTCACAAAATATTCATTATAAAATCTTACAAAGAGGTGGCCAACATGTAGAGAACATTTTATAATGTTTTACAAAATTCTGTAATGAATATTTTATAAATAAAGGTACAGTTAGCTACAATTTCCTATTTTTCCTGTGTATGGTGACTTTTGGGACACCTTGTATTACCCAAGAAGGAGCAACAACTTCACTGGACCTGAGTTTTCATTCTCTGGCTATAGAAAAGATTCCCCTCTAAATAGTGTAAAGAATTAGTAGAAAATCAAACTAAAGCTGCCTTCCCATTACTTTACTGGTTGCATTCATCCAATGTATCACTTAAGATTTCTACTACATCAACATCTAATTATTTGTGCAAGTGAAAACAATAGCAAGAATAGCTAAAACATCATTTTCTTCTTGGCTTTGGAGTTCAATGTAGTGAATTATTGCAAGTCAACTTACCTCCTTAAGGGAAATTGGCTCAAATTCTTACTGACACTTAAGTAAACATTTACAATTAATAGTGCATTAAGGTAAGGTCATATTATTTAATTGATGTGAATTTAAATCTGTTTCTCTGAGTTTCTTTACATCCAGGGTCAGTACGAAATGATATGCCAGTAGGCCTTAGGCTCTGACAAGCTCCTCCAGCAGACTGTGATCTAATGGCCATGCTCCGGGTCAGTGGTCCACAATCTTTCCATAAAGGGCCAGAGCAACTATTGCAGGTTTTACATACCATGTACTGTCTCTGTCACATAACCTTGCATTTTTTTGTTTGTTTAAAATGTAAAAGCTATTCTTAGCTCATGGGCCATATAAGAAGGAGCTGGAGGAATGGAATTAGCACATACACTGCAGTTTGCTGACCAATGTTCTGTTAATGAGTTTAAATTTCCCCTCTATCCAATGCATGCCATGGGTCATTAAGAATTGGGTGCATACCCTACACATCTGTGCCATCCAATACGTAATCACGAGCCACATGGCATGAGGCCACTCAAATTTAAATCTTCTATTGGCCAATGCTGCTCAAGACCCTTTTGGGGTGTCTGGGTTGAGAAAGGGAGCTGAGATTTCCCTGGTGGGACAAGAGCAGAGAGGGAAGAGAAGATGGAGGAAGACAGGACCAAGGCTGGCCACTGCTCACATGTTGACGATGTTCTTCACGTTGAAGTTCTCCAGGGGAGCCAGGTCGGGGTCCACACCCCGCTCATCCTGAAGGACGATCTGCTGGAGGATCCGGTCCAGGAGCTGCCACTGCTGGAAGTAGCCACCATTCCGCTTGTCTGGGGGACAACAGGCACCAAGTTCTTACTGAGCCCCTCAGTTCCAGGTGCCCTGCCCTTCCCCACCCACAGTGAGCTCCTGGTCTGGTGGAAAAGGCAGCACCATTGCTGATAATATCAACTCTCCAATCCAGTTATCTCCTGATTATCTGCAACGGACCTTCTACGAAGGTGTCAGTCACCTCCTCCACCCTGACACTGGGTATATTTCTCTACTCTTGAAATCTTTCTGGCTGCCTTTCTTTCCTGTTTGGACCAAGGGTATACTATGCCCAGGAAATGGAAATTACTTTTTACACTATCTATAAAAAGCACCTGCTTCAAAATATTACATGCTGAATAATGAGGTCTCCAGGGAAATTAAGAAAAAAAAAAGATTTTAGGATTATCTATACTACTGCTGTACAGAGAAAGATGAATGGAAGCTGATTACAGGTGTGCACTGAGAGTCAAAATGAGTTAGAGAAGTGCTTATTAGAACCTGAGAAGATTTCTTGTGGCAATCTTGAACTGTGAAGGCAAAGGCATTGTGTGCTGTGTGTGATCTCACAGGGCCCCCCTCTCATCTTCTTTAATGACAGTCTGGCTGAACATGGACTTCCTTTTTATGTGATAGCCACAAGCTCTCTGTCCTTGGTTCTTGATCCCAAGCACTTATCTTGACTGACTGACCTCTATAGAAAGCTAACCAGTGCAATCCTGGTATCAAAGTCAAACCATTAAGGCTAGAAGGTAGAAGATCAGGTATGCAAAAGCCTGATTTGGGGGCAGAACTCATAGAAGGGCCCATTCACACTGTCCATGGAGCATCAACACAAGAACCCCTGGGAGCAAAAGGTGTCAGGTTTCCCAGGGACTTCCTTGTTTTCCTTGAAGACCTTCCGAGCTGAGTTTTGGAGAAATGACAGCTTCCTGGTCCATTGCACTAGCCCCTTTCCACAATTCCACTGACACATGCATTGCAAAAGGACAGTTTTCCATTAACCTTTCCCCCAGGAAAATTGCATAAAGCCAGGACACTGCTCATAGAGATAGAACATGATTTATCTAAACCCTTGACCCCAAAGAAACAAAAATCCCTTCTTTAGGTAAAGAACTTTTCAGCCTCAGATCCATTCACTGTAAACTGGAGACAACGAGGTGTACTCCTTAAGTCACACAGAGGTTCATAGCTGACGTGCTGAAGGACCTCCCATCATGCTCAGCCCAGAGTTGTCATCAC
Source organism: Arctocebus calabarensis (assembly GCA_963573935.1). Lineage (NCBI taxonomy): Eukaryota > Metazoa > Chordata > Mammalia > Primates > Lorisidae > Arctocebus > Arctocebus calabarensis. Next base: position 43,346 of record CAUYON010211680.1, read on the forward strand.
CATCACCATGATCGTCAGTATCGTCTTCACCCCAGAGGAGAGTATAGCTAGGTTGACCATTATGGAAAACCATACTAGCTTTAAAAATTTTGTGCAGATCTTAAGTTCCAAATAAGTTAAAACTCATTTCAAATCCTGTTCTGGGGTGGCCATTAGCAATTACATATAATTTATTCAATCACTGCACACACCTGGTTCTTAAGAACTGAGCCATCTGCTCTTGTCCATGCTGGCATTGGTATTTGTAGGGAGAGAAAGGGGTTTTAGGGTGGAAGCCAGCAAGGATTAGATGGAGGAGTAGATAAAACCTTAAAAAAAAAAAAAGGCATGCTCATTCTACATCTGTGCTACTCCCCAAAGCACAAAACTTCTTCTTGGAACTCTCCAAGAGAACTGATCACTTCTGCGTCACAAGCTCACAGCCAGAGCTGCTTGATTTTTCAATGATCAAATTACTGCTTGTTGGACTAGGATGTCCGAGTTGCTCCGAGCCAAGCCCCCAGCTCCTTCTCCAGATGACAGTGGAGGTCCTGACTCCTAGGACGGAGGGAAGAGCCAGGGCCTCAGTCATCCAGCCTGGTCTCCCAAGGGTGACGCAGAGAGAGACATGGTCAGACTCCCAAATCCAGGGAGGTGCTGAAGCCTCATGTCAGCCTGCCCAGAGCCAGGGTGCAGGCGCAGCCGAGGGGAGTGGCAAGTGCAGGGAACTCACAAGGCATCTGCAGGCAGTGGTGCAGGACAGACAGCAGGCAAGGGTAGGCCTCTGTATGCTTCAGTTTCTTGTGGATCAGCTCAAACATCTGGGAAGCACTCTTTGTGTCGATGTGGACCTGGGAGTGAGGAAGGCACAGTGAACAGAGACCAAGGTGGGGAGATTAGGCCCTGTTTCCATCCACTGAACCCCATCTCTGAGGACAGCTTTCCTTCCTGTCCCTCTCGTCCAGGCTGTCCTGTGCACTGCCGAGTGTCTAGCAGCATTCCTGGCCCATCAGAGGCCAGTGGCATCCCTTCACATCAGCCTTGACAACTAAAATTGTATCTAGATGCTTGCTCCCAGGGGAGTGGAGAGCAAAATCATGCCTTGCTGAGAATGCCTGATCCAAACTAAGGGAAGGAAGTGGGGGCAGAGATGATTCACAGTAGCAGGCAGCAGCTGGCAAAGGTCCTGTAGCAGGTTCAAATCCCAGCTGTGCTCTCTAGTTGTATGACAATCGGTAAGCTGCTTATCCTCACTAAACGCAGTTTCTTTACCTACAAATGTAAGGCTCCTATGAAAATGTAATGGGATGGCACCTGGTGCCTAAAGCACCATCCAAAAGTGGGTTTCTATTTGGATAGGGATTTTATAATGCAATATTTAAGCAGCTGAGTTGTGTGTTTTCAGGGTTGCTAAGGCTAAAATGAAAATACAGTTTGCTAAGCATGGTCTGGTTAAGGATAGGGAGAGGTGACTCAGGAAATTGCTGGAAGGCAGGGGCAAAGTCAGCCCAGGAGAGGTATTTGAGACTAATCACATACAAGAACCTTCTCTTTTGGGGGGAGGGAGAATTCCTGTTCCTGTGTCCCGTGGGGCAGATGCCCTAGTAGGGGAGACTACTGGAGCCAGCATACTTCCAGGGCTCCGGAGCAGGATGAAGCAGTGAATTGTGTGTGTCATCTTGACTGAATTAAGGAATACCCCTATAGCTGGTAAAGGATTAATTCTGGGTGTGTTTGTGAGGGTATTTCTAAGAGACTGGCATTTGAATCAGTGCACTGAGTAAAGATCTACCCTCACCCAACCCAGAAAGAGTATAAGGAAAAGGAAAGGAGAATTTGTTCTCTCTCTTCTGGAAAACTGGGACAGCCTTTATCTTTTGCCCTTGGACATCAGAATTCCAGTTTCTCTGCTCTTTGGGCTCTGGAACTTGCACCAGTGGCCCCTCTGACTATCTGGTCTTTAAGCTTGGACAGAGAATTACACTACTGGCTTCCTGCTTCTCCAGCTCACAGATGGCCCATCACAGGACTTCTCAGCCTCTAAATTAAGTGAGCCAATCCCCCTAATAAGTGCCCTCTCATCCTTCTATCTCTCGCGCTCTCTCCAGCTACCCTACTAGATATGTTCCCTGGTGAACTCCGACTAACACACAGCACCTGGCCATGGGGGTGCCCACTAGGGAACTGAGCCCACACCGGCCCCACCTGAGCACAGAGTGTAGAAAAGGGGCTATGCCCCCCCGCCCAGCTGGGGGTGGAGGCTGCTGCAATTGCTCTAGCTCATGGCTCCTCACCATGTCAAACCTCCTGGCTAGCTCCAGGTCATCTTCATTCCGGACCATCTCGAAGAAGTCTAAATGCCTAGATAGGGTGGAGAAATAGAGAGAGTAGACGTTACAGCCTGGACATGCCTGGTGGAGAATTACAGCCGCTTCAATTCTTCCACCAGCTAAATCTGAAAGCTTTATCAGGTAGCCCAAGAAAAAAACCAGAAAAAAGCCACTGTGTGCAAGCCAACATACCCTCTCCTTTATAAGATCCCATGACCCTCCTCCTTGGGGAGGTCAGCTCCGGGTCCCTTAGGTTGGGGTTGTCGGTTTCGGCACTATTGATATTTGGGGCTGGATGATCCTTGATTATGGGAGTCTGGTCTGTAAATTGTAGGGCGTTTAGCAGCATTCTTAGTGCCTGCCCAGGTGATAGTCAAAAATGTCAGCTGGGGGATAAAACCACCTCAGTCAAGGACCCCTGCCCTGCAGCTCCCTTCCCCTATGCTCTCATCCTGCCCTGGAGTCAGCTTTCAAAACCAATTTCTCCTCTTGTTCTACCCCACCCTGTACACTCACCCACTCCTACCCCATCTTATCCCTTAAAACCTAGCATTAAAAAAATAACCTACACTAAAGGGACAGAACTGAGGGATCCCACCAGTGTCACACAAGAATCGAATCACGCCCTTGGCTTCAGGGCTCTAAGGTAGGCACTTTGGGCGGGGCCCTTCTCTATGAAGCAGGAAAGGTACCACAGAACATTTAGCATTCTAGGCCCCCAACAACTATTGCCCCCCACAGACCAGTGTGGAAACCAAACTCCCCTACATTTCCAAATGCCCCCCAGGGGGCAGCACAGCCACGGTTGAGGCCTGCTGGGTTCACCTGTGGATAATATCAGAGAGGAGGCGGAAGCTCAGCTAAGAGGGCAGGTGGGCATGCTTGCCCACACAGCGCTGATTCTGACGCTATGCTGGCTGCGGCAGGTGGGCTCGGTGAGAAGGGCAGACCGTCCCCACGGAGGCACTGTCCCCACAGGTCTGCAGTGGGCTTTGGGCCTTACTTGTCCAGGATGGCGTTCTCGTGTTGCCGGAGTTTGTCGATCACAGGCTGTATTCCCAGCATCAGGAACTCATACCGTAGATGTAGGCGGAACTCCAGGTTATCCTGAGGGCCACCAAGGGAGGTCAAACTCATTTTCACAATTTCCACAATGGTTCCGCTTCACCACCCAGCCCTGGTCCCACCACACCTTTTGCAGCACACTTGCCTGAAGCTGCTTCAAGTCCCAGAGTTCCAAGGAAGAACAAAGTCAATGGGGGAGAGGGGAGATAACCTTGGTGGAATTATCTCTATTTTAGGCCACTGCCTCACTTCCTTCAAGCCCCTTGCTGGTTTTCTCTTAGTCTTTGGCCATTAAAAAAACAATGTTTTAGAGCAGGGGTCCTCAAACTATGTATGGCAAGGCTGGGCCACATACGTTGGTATGAATTGTATTTGTTCTCGTTTTGGTTTTTACTTCAAAATAAGATATGTGCAGTGTGCATAGGAATTTGTTCATAGTTTTTTTTTTTTTTTTTTTTTTTTAACTATAGTCCAGCCTTCCAACGATCTGAGGGACAGTGAATTGGCCCCGTTTAAAAAGTTTGTGGATGCCTGTTTTAGAGGAATATGGAGCACAAGCTTTGGAATCAGACAGATCTTGGTTCAAATCCCGGCTCTGCCATTTACTACCTTGGAAAAGCTATACTTTTTATCATTTGTAAAATGGGCATAACACTACCTGCCCACAGGGGTGTGTTACCAATCAATTAGAACAGCTACCAGCCACAAATAGCTGGCACTGACAAAGGTGATGTTAGCATCTCAGGGACAGCCCCTTTCCACCACCCACCTCACCTAACCCTGGTCATCAGGACTGGCTGCAAAATGTATCTTGGAAGAAAAGATGGAAACAGAGATCACTGAATTTCCCCTTTGGCCCCTTTTATTCTTTAAGTTGAACTTTCCCAGGACATCTGATTGCCTTAGAATTTGGGAAATTCTCCTGCTCTCCAAGTTCTTTTAATGTTGCCATTTTTATAGTCTGAGAATCTCATTCTGACCCCCCAAAGAAGGGAAAGCAGAAGCTGCACCTGTAACAGAAGGGGCAAGAGAAGTATGACCAGCCAACCAGAAGCCAGCTCAGAAGCAGGGCTCTAGAAAGAGGGCCCCAAACTTGTCCTCTTCCTGTAAATAATGCACCACCACCCTGAGCCACCTTCAACCAGCCTAGCTTGGGAGCTGTCTGGGAAATGCACCACACATGATACTATCTGAGTGGGAAACTCCCCAGGTGCCCTCCTGGGTTTAGGTAAAATCAAAAAGAATTGTATAGGGAAGCCAAGCAGGAATTAGGCTTCACCACAACTTCGAAGAGACACCGAAGAGATAGGCTGTGGGTGCATGAAGTCCACATCTGGCAGACAAGACACTGCCCTGATGACAGTGAGTTCCAAAACATGCAATTCCTTATTGGCCCCAAGTGAAGAAGGCAAGAGGTTATAAAGGCCACTTAAAGACGATGACAATAGTGGCAGACACACCGACCAGGTGCTTTGGCCCCTTCTCTCTGCCGTTTCATCAGGCAGCACTCACACTCAACACTCTCACTCGGGTCCAGAAAGTCAGGCAAAAGCAATGTCAGGAGAATGCGCCTTACCTCTCCAGCTCCAGCATTGAGGACAGCGTTAATGAAGGACATGATGGCTGTTTTCAGATTTACTTCATCCCGGTACCGGCCCAAGCTGCGATCTAGCTCATTCAGCAGAGTCTGGATGAAAAGGCAGGGCAGAGCAGCAGAGGAGGGCTCAGCACCCTTATCAGTGCAGCCTCGGAGCCTTTGCTCCCACTGTTTCACCCACTGCAATGCCCTTTCTCCACTCAATCTCATCTATCCAACCGATCTAAGACCTCACCAAACCTCACCTCTGCCTGGAGGTACCTTCCTTTGTCTTTCTATACTGCAGTCTCATTACTATCTCACTCCATTCAGCCTTTGGGGCATTGCTTATAGCTAGCATGTATTCCCTGCTCAGCTCCTTGGCAGCAGAGACACTGCTTTTTATCCTTTTTGCATCTTTAGCAAAGAGTCAGAAGCCACTTTTAGCACAGAGTGAGTGCTCAAAAATGTGTGAATACGTAATAAAAAAAAAAAAAAGCCTATACTGGTGCTAAACCATTGAGTTTGTAATGTCAAGAGACCAAGGTTGCCAGGCACTGTACTAAAACACACACTTAATACTTGTTGTCCATCTATTGGTAATTTCTTGGGCAGGTCACAGAAAAAGAAGAGAACAGCATGGCCTCAGCTTTGAGGGCTGATTCCAGCGTCCCCACATTAGGCACTTATGGAGACACAAGGCCTAAAATCTTGACCCCAGGAATTATAGTCAATTCAACAATTCTTTTTTTTTTTTGAGACAGAGTCTCACTATGTCACCCTTGGTAGAGTGCCCTGGTGTCACAGCTCACAGAAACCTCTAACTCTTGGGCTTAAGTGATTCTCTGGCCTCAGTCTCCCAAGTAGCTTCAACTACAGGTGCCCACAACACCTGGCTATTTTTTTGTTGCAGTTGTTTAGCTGCCTCAACCTGCCACCCTCAGTGTACGTGGTTGGCACCATAACGACTGTGCTACAGGTGCCGAGTCTAATTCAACAATTCTTGACTGAGCCTCTATCACGAGGCAAGCCTGGGCTCAGAGATGTAGAGCCCGGTAAGTACTGCAGGCCATATTCCAGCCTCTGGGAACCTGTGGTCTAGTGAGGAGGGCAAGTCCATTTCACACCCAAACTCTTCAGGTCCTGCATGTCTACTTAGGTAAGCTCTCAGGGTCCCAGTGCTCTCTGCCTGTGACCTTCCAAAGGCAGGCATGCCCCTCTTTCCTCCAGATTTTGCTATAAAGAATTCTTAGGCCCTCACTCCCAGTATATGACACCCCTACTATTCTGCTGGCACCACCCTGGGCCTGACCCTTCACCTGGAAGCGCGTTCGCTCTGCAGCATACACCTGGTAGTGTAGCATGGCCTGCAGCACCTTCTTGTGGCCACCGGGCACGAGGCACACAGCACCCAGGATCTCCAGCACGGCCACCTTGGTCTTGCTGTTCTCTGTGCGCAGACTCTGGGCAATGGTGCTGATGGCCTCGGGCTGTGCCAGCACATGTGCCCGCCCCTGGGAGTTGTTCATCAGTGCCTTGATGCAGCCAATGAGGGAGGTGTGGATGCGGCTCTCGCAGGTGGCATGGTCCATGCTCCGGAGGAAATTTAGCAGACAGGTCAAGCCCTCAAGTTCGATGAAGCGGGTCACAAACCTACCAGCCAGAACCAGTAGCAAATATGGTTTTTTGGACTTGCATGTGATTCTACATACGGTTTGCAAATAGTTACCCCATTAGCCATGCACCAATATGTATCTTATCCCTGCTAAATGCTAAGTTCATTTATAAAGTTTATATGAAGCCCTAAAATCCTATCATTCTCACAGAAGACTGCATCTTATTTGCATTTTAAATACTGTGCTTTGCATGTCGTTGATGGCAGCTGCATAGCTAAAATAGTGTATATGTGAAGGGCACGATCCTGGTAATTATTACAGCTGTTAAACCTGAAGACGTCTTTCCAGTAAGGATGGGAATGAAGAGAAATACAGTTAGATAACAAAGAGGACTTCCAAACAGGAGGGCACCAGAATCACTGAGTCCAGAGATCAAAGCTAGGGAAGATACATTTCAAGGGATCCTAAAGAAAATAGTAGCGTTATCTTGAACATTAGCAGAAAACATTAAAACATTAGTTCGGGGGTTCTTAACTTGGAGTCTGTGTCCCCCTAAAGGGTCAATGGATAGCATTTGGGGGTCCAAGGACCTGGATGGGAAAAGAAAATTACATTTTATTTTTGGTTACCTCTAACTAAAATTTAGCATTTCTATCAGTGTTAAATGTAGGTGATAAATGACCAGAGTATTAGCACTAGCGTAACTTTATCATCCAAAGAAATCACAGTTATTTTCATACCAAATTACAGTTATTGCAGGTATCTCAAAATGCCATTTAGACTCATCAGCACTTCAAAATGATGGTGGTTATGAGGCCTGCTGCTAACTCTCACTATTTAAAGCATAAAGGAGCATATTTATTACTATCTCACACATTTTTAATATTTGGTAGTTGTATTTTAATTTAATTCATTTATTTTTTTCTATCTATTTTATTTTAATGTTTAAGACATTTTGAGAATCTGCCTGTAAGTTTCATCTGGGTGCCAGACAACCACAGCGTGTGCATCCACATACACAGTTTAGAGCCGTGATTTAGAAGAATAATAATTAATGATCTAAAGGAACCACTATAAATAAGCAACACTTTATTCCAAATGTACTTGTGTGTATATTGTAATGCGAAAATATGCCTAGAATAATAGAAGAATATACTCTCAAATTAAGTTAAAACTAGGTGATTTTTTTTACTTCTTCTATTAAGTGCTTTTCTGTATTCCACAAAATTTCCACAATGACAATGTGTAACTTCCATAATCATAATTTTATTAAGGGAAATTAAAATGAATTGAGGTGGAAGATGAACTTGTCAACTCCCCTCAACCCCTTTATTTCCTGACCATCTCATCCTTTCTACTCCTTTCCACACCATGATCCCACCTCTCCCCTACCAGAGCCACAAGGATTAGGGTGCTCCCAATCTCCTTGAGTCTCTGTTTCTAGTCTCATGGGAAAGAAAGCTCATTCCAGACAACACACACACACAGTCAAATGGATAGCTGGTAAGTGTTTAAAAGGCCTGATTGTAGTGTTTGCTTATTTTTTGTTATAATACGCCCATCATAGCCAATTTAAACCTATCAATATTAAGGCATTGAACGTGGAGTTGGGAAGAGATACAGTTATATAGTCTTTCCACCGTGCACATACAATGGATGTAAACTCACAAGCATATGTTATGAAAAATAGAAAAGTAATTAGACAATTAGGCAGTGATGAGTATTTGTTACCTTTGTTTTGATATAATTTATTTAATCTTAAATTTTCAAAATTCAAATTTTAATCAGAGCTATGTACAACAGCAAGCAGATGCAGTGGCTTGAGCTCAGGAGTTAGAGACCAGCCTGAGCAAGAGTGAGACAGCCATCTCTAATATATATATATATATATATATGGCCAAGCATTGTGGCAGGAACCTGCAGTCTCAGCTACTAGGGAAGCTGAGGTAGGAGGATCACTTGCACCCACGAGTTTGAGGTTGCTGTGAGCTATGATACCACTGCACTTGACTGAGGGTGACAAAGTGAGACTGTCACACACACACACACAAAACCGCTGAAAATTTAACAATCAGCTTTCACCACCTGGTATGAGCCAATTTCAGCTCACCCCTGGGCAGCCCCCAACACAAGGACACCACTAGATGTGGAAAGTGGGAGGAGTCCTCCTGTGGTCCTGGGACACCCATCCCCTCTTCCTTGCTTGCCTGACTCCCATAACAGGTTAACAAATCTCATCCAGAGACACCACATCTCCCCCTAGTGGTCGGAGTGTTTCTCGACGCACTCCACCTCCTTCCGGGCTGGGCGCTCTCCCTTGCCCCCTTACTCTCAGAAAGCTCTGTCTCGTACACCTTGTCTGCTTGGCCACTCTCCTGTTCTAGTCCACCTTCCTTCAAAAAAAAAATCAAGTACTTGCCCTTGCTTCCTCTTTAGAGAGCTCGTCGGGACCTGAGGTTTACCGACTTTCCTATGTCCATCTGCTCTCCACCCCTGCACACCCCAGGAGAGGAAGATGAGCTGGGACGTGAGGTGAGCTGAAGTGGACTCTGGGGAACCCCAGCATGGGAGCAGAGCGCTGTGCTTCCATGCGGGGTTCCAGGAAGTGGAAAGGCCGCAGCAGGAGGGGAAGGGAGGGGGTGGTTATCACCTCATGGGCTGCGTTCGGAGAGCTGTCTTCAGGTCTTCCACGACTTGGTTCCTCATCTCCGTCTCTTCCTCATCAAATGCGTACAGACTCTGCATCTGAGGGGCCCGCAGGCAGAAGGGGACAAAGGTCCCTCTGCGCCATCTGTCTCCCAACCGCCTGCACCCCCAGCCCAGGAGTGACCCGGGGGCTACTTGGCCTCAGGGAACGGTTTACTAAGACAGACTCTGAGAAGACCCAGGTTCTGGGCCTGGACTGTACGTTCCTCATCTGTGAAATGGGGAGAATTATTGGCCCGGGCTATTTCTCAAGCCTGTGCAATATCCAAATGGGTAATAAATATTTAAATGTTGGGGGACTCTAAGGTTGAACACAGGAAGGGTGGATTATGATAAAATTTTGTTAATAACGGGAAAGCTGCGGAGCCCCAGTTGAGCACGGCTTGAGGAACAGCAAAGGCGGTTGGGCGTGGGTGTAGCAGGGGATGGGGATGCCGGGCGTCACTCTCTTCCACAGCCTTTCCAGGTGGGGGTGGGGCAGGAGAGGATCGGCCACTCACTGCAGCCATAGAGTTGATGCGGTCAATGTAATAGTCAGGCCAGCTGGTCGCCAGCTTGTTGGGGTCCTCCTGTTCCTGGAACAAGAAAGACAACGGTACCAACTAACCAGCAAGACAGGTCCATGGCCTGAGAGCCTGAACTTCAATCAATATCAGTCCTTCCCAGGTGGGGTAACTTAGAGGAAGTTACCACGTCTCCCAGGCTTCTATTTTTTCCTAGGTAAAATGCAGATGACAAACATTGACTTTCACAACCAACCATTGCTATGCTCAGAAACAATGCACTGCTTTCAATGGGTATAAACTTGTGCTTACATTTCGGACATCTTTTTTTAAATTTGTTTTTCTGATAATCTCATTTTCGTATTTTACAAGACTATTGGTCTGTGGCATTTGGAAATTTTAAAACTTAGTCTTTCTTTTTTCTTTTCCTTTTTTTTTTGAGATAGTCTCACTTGGTCGCCCCTGGTAGAGTGCCCTGGTGCCATAGCACATAGCAACCTCTAACTCTTGGGCTCAAACGATTCTCTTGCCTCAACCTCCTGAGAATCTGGGACTATAGGCGCGCACCACAATGCCTGGCTATTTTTAGAGATGAGGTCTCACTCTGGCTCAGGCTGGTCTCGAACTCATGAGTTCAAGCAATCCACCCACCTTGGCTTTCCAGAGTGCTGGGATTTTGGGTGTGAGCCACAATACCTGGCTTTTAAAACTTAGTCTTTCTCTCAGCTAGTTGAAGGACACTGGTAGAAAGCACTTGGCACAGTGCCTAACACATGCTAGGTGCTCCATAAATAGTCTATTTACAAAGAAAGAGAGAGAAAATCCCAAGGCCCTGGGTTTGAGAAAGCCTTGGGAGTCCCTCCTAGGGCTGTGATTTAATTCCTATCTTTCCTCATGATGGGGCATGTGTAGCTGGGAGGCAGGGCCTGGACCTGAGGTCCATTGGCCCAGGCTTAGTTCCTAAGAACTGTGGTCTCCAGCACCCTCACCCCTGCAGGGTTATGGACTGGCACTGGTCTGACCTGTTAGGAACTAGGCTGCACAGCAGGAGCTGAGCAGTGAGCAAGTGAGCAAAGTTCATCTGTATTTACAGTCGCTCCCCATGGCTTACATCACTGCCTGAGCTTTGCCTCATGTAAGATCTGCAATAGCGTTAGATTTTCATAGGAGTCTGAACCCTACTGTAAGCTGTGCATCTGAGGGTTCTAGCTCAGAGATGCCACGCAGTCTGCATTATGGTGAGTTGTATAATTATTTCATTATATATTATAATATAGTAATAATAGAAATACAGTACAGAATGAATGTAATGCACTTGAACCACCCTCCCCTGCCCTTGCTGCATGGAAACATTGTCTTCCATGAAACTGGTCCCTGGTGCCAAAAAGGTTGCAGACTGCTGCCCAAGAAAATTTCACCTCTTCCCCACGTGTGGGCAAGAATGCCAGGATTAAATAAATATTAATATTGATTGAAAATCCAGCCTTCTCCAGCCACATGGATCTGCTCTGGGCATTCCACATGTCCTGCCTGTCCCCATTCCCATGCCCTGGTGGCTTTGGATGCTCCCTCCATCTGCTCACTGCCAATCTCTTACTTCCAAATCAGCATGAAAACTTAACCTCCTCCACACCCTCCCTGAAGAATGGCCTCTCTGCCAGCTGCCAGCTGGCCCTGCATCCTCAGCTCTGTCCATTTGCCTTTCACTATTTTGTTTCATAAAATCCATATTTTAGAGGCGTAAAATGATTATATATGTTAAAATCTCCATGATTGAAGGCCCAACATTGTCTTCTGCGTTGGGGAGGGAAATCACACTACCAAAAACAATTCCATCAGCAAACAGTTCGCTGCACTTGCTGGCTCATCATTCATTTATTCTATACCCATCTAAAAAGCACCTACTCAATGCCAGTCAACCACACTGAGCCCTGGAAGCCCTGAGGAGAGTCATGGTCTCTGTCTTCCATATAAAAGCCCAGGGCCAGAGAAAGGGTGATGGAAGGTCTATGGTGGAGCTGTCCATAGTGGACCTGGGGGTGGGGTGCATCTAACACAGAAGGCTACGGGGGGTGGGCTGGAGGATGCCTGGGTTGAGTTATTAAAGATTATTAAGTCTAAGACAGATGTGAGGGGGGTTATAGACAGAGGAAGTGCCTACTACATGGGAAGACAGAGGGGTATGAAAGTATATGGGAAATTATATGAAATTTGTTTTGGAAAGTAGTGAGAGATGCCTTTTATTTTAATATTTTATTTTGAGTGTATGAAAGATCAACTTAAGGGAACTCCATAGTAAATCAATTTGGAAAATGCAAAATCATAAGATATGATTAATTTGAGCAGTAATTACTCCTCAAATTTTTCTTTCCTTTTTTCCTTTTCCCTCTCCTTCCTTCCCTTACTCCCTCCCTCCATCCCTCCTTCCTTCTCTCTTTCCATGACTTGTGCTTTTTTTTTTTTTTTTTTGAGACAGAGTCTCACTCAATCACCCTCAGTAGAGTGCTGTACTGTCATAGCTCACAGCAACTTCAAACACTTGGGCTTAAGTGATTCTCTTGCTTCAGCCTCCCAAGTAGCTGGGACTACAGGCACCTGCCACAAGGCCTGGCTATTTTTTGGTTGTAGTTGTCATTGTTGTTCAGCAGGCCTGGGCCAGCTCGAACCCGCCAGTCTCAGTGTATATGGCTGGCGCCCTACTCACTAAGCTATGGGCGCTGAGCCTACTTGTGCTTTCTTAACACCTGCTTTTCTCACAATGAGGTTCATGGACACAGTGTCACGTTCTGCAGGTGATTGATAAACATGCACTGGAGTATGCCGGACAGTGGCCTGTAGTGTGTGCAGCCTGTGCTTCTTGTCGCAAGTTCCCACACTCATCACTCCTGAGTTCTAGCAATGGAGTAGCCACTTGCCATAACAGGCTGGGTGACTTTGGAGAGTTTATTGCCTCTCTAGGCCTTCCTGGCCTCACCTGTAGAATAAAGACAAGATTGGATTGCTTCTCTGGTTTCTTCCTACCCTGAAATATTGTATGATTCTAATCCTCCAATTTTATGAGGTCTGGCTCAGTGCGGACCCCTAGGGATGAGACAAATCTCTTGGCCAGGAAGAATAGGAGAAGAGCTATGAATGCACACAGGGGCATGGAGGGAAAACAACTCAGACTCTGCCCAGACCCACCGCCTCTTTCTGGGCAGGACAGGGCCTGAGTCTCAGGCACAGGAATGAGCAGGCTCTGATCCCCAAATATCCCTACTCTGAGGATCAAGCTGTGACCCAACTCTGATAAATGGGAGAGTAGAGGGAGAGGAGAAATGTGGATGGAGAAGAGAAAAAGAGTAAAAGGAACAGGAAGGCTAAAATAGAAAGAGGGCAGAGAGAGGGAAAAAGAGATGAGTAAGAAAGACTCAGCAGTTGGAGTCAGAGGAAGAGAGGGGAAGATGCATCTCCTGGCAAAGCAGCAGGAGAAGATAAACTTCAGGTAAGCCCCTCACGCTGTTTTTTAGAGTGGGCCAGAATCAAGAGACTAACAATATCCTTTAATGAACAAGAGAGGGACAGAAGGTGGGGAGAACAGGACTGAGGTATGACTCCTGCCTGGGACAAGGCAGAAGCTAAGATCTAAAAGAGGACACCCCCTATGTCCAGCCCACGCAAACTGAGTTCTTCTAGCAAAGCTGCTCCCAGGTACAGCCCAGGGCTGCACGCCCTCCATGCCTGGGGACACAAGGGAGCCCAAACTGCACTTCATCTCTCTCTGACCCAGCCCTGATCCTGGGATCCAGATCCTGATCCCTATTCCTCAGCCTACTATCTTCCTGCAGGTGCTGCTTAAAGAGCTTCTGAAAAAGAGAATACTTTTCCCCTGAGTTTAAGCTTCATGAGGCTCGGGGTTTGTCTTTTTCTATTTTATTCACTGCTGTCCTCCAACACCTAGAAGGAGCTGGTGTGTAATGAACATCTGCGAGTGAATAGCAAGCCAGGCAGCAGGAGCAGCCCCGTGTGCAGCCCTGCGGTGTGGCGGGAGGTGGGAGAGCACACCTTCTTCTTGCTGCAGTAGATCTGCCATTTCTTCTCCGGGGGCAGTGCAAACATAGCCTCCCGGTTTCTGTCAGTGAGATCCAATTCATCCTGCAAAGACGGCAAGAAAAAAGATGATTGAAACCAGGGACAACCGAGATTAGAATATTCTTCCCCAGAGGGAACTGCAATTCCCTCAAATTGTTCTTCAGCCTACTATCTTCCTCCCCAAGAGTGTCAAAAATATGAGGCAGTTCTTTTTCTACTAGGAATACAGCCCCCTCCCCTTGCCTCAACCCAAGCCGGGGAGTATTCAATCCACACTCCCTTCCTTCCTGTCCACCCCCACCTTGTCTCTGCAAATGCCCCTCCTGCTCCAGGTTGCCCTGTCCCTGCCTGTCTCCTGCACTGCCTTGCTAGTCCCTAATCCTCTTGTCTAGATTTTCTTGTCTTCCTTCTCTTGTCCTTCTTAAGCTTGTCAACACCACAAGCTGAGAAAGAAGAGCGTCATCTTCAGAGCTAGTCCTGCCCTTCTCTCAGAATCTTGCCCAATCCTTCAAGTCTCCCTGCCCTTGGAATCTCTCCCCAGAAATTCTCTGGCTCCCCTAACTTCAGAAAGAGTCCTGGCACAGACTGGAGAAAGCTGGTGAGGACAGGGGCTGAGCAGCAGAGGAGGGATGTGCCATGCCAAGGGAGGCGTCCATCTGCTGCCCACAGAGGTGGTGTCTGCCAGACGCAGCCCCTCCACCCTCAGGGCCACCGAGACAAAGCTGAGCACACACAGGGCGCAGGATCCAGGGCCCCAGTCCACACTTCCCAAGGAGCAGAACTGGGAGGTTCCTGAGCAGGGACGGGTGATTTTGTATTGCATTTAGTTATACACTTGTTCCAAGCCAGTGGTCTCTATCACTAAATCAATGTGCATTTCTTGGCAGGTTGCTCAGCATATGACTTGGGGCTGCTCATTCCTCATTTGATCTCTCTTCTTGGTCCCTTCAGCACTCACACTTCCGGGCAGTCTCTGCTTTACTCTGTATTCCTCCCTGGGCTCCTGTGATGGCTTTTCCTTCTCTATTCTACCTTAAACGTTGAAGCCTCCCAGGTACCAGCTTGTGTCCTTTCCTCTCCTCCCTCTATGCCGTACCCTAGGTGAGGCCTTCTCACCCATTCCCAAGGACTCAGTCATCATCCCAAAGACTCTGTAACCTGTGCTCCTACCCACCAATCTCCTGAGCTCCAGCCTCTGGGGCCCAACCACCTGCAGTAGCTCTCCACTCTAATGCCCCTCAGGCACCTCACATGCTTACAGAGTGTCACTAGGCATCTGATATATTTATTCATGTACTTAAAACTTGCAACAACCCACTTTACTGATGAGGAAACAGGTGCACAGGGAGAATATGTTGAATTCATCATCCCAGCCCCCTAAATGTGAGTCTCCTCCAGTATATCCTGTCCTATGCAGGGCTCAGCATCCACCCAGCTTCTCTCGTCAGAAACCTGGGTGGTCTTTGAATCCTACTTACTCGTCTATCCCACCAAGTCCTAGTCTCTTTCCTCTCAATAGCTGCTGAATCTGTCCACTTCTCCCCATCCTCACTGCCACCACTCCTCCTCATTTGGATTGCTACATTAGCCTGGCATCCTTCTCCAAAGGAATGTCCTACATGGTCTTTTAGAAAAGTAGGTTGGATCACCTCAAACCATGCTTAGTCATTGCTCACAGGATTGAATCCAAAATCCTTAGTTATTCTGGTCTTCATTGTGTCCCTTAAAGGGACTTGCGACTCTCACATCTGCTATTTCATCTGCAGGGGACCCTTTGCCATTGTCCTGCATCCACATTCATTTATCTAACCATCACTGTCTTCAGGTCCCAGTGGAAATAAGTCATTGCTCACAGAGGCCCTTGCAGCCTCTACACTCTGGAATAGAGCTCCCTGCTAGACACTCCCAAAGCCCCCTGAATACTCCTGGTCCTCACACTCACCACACATGTCACTTCTCTTCAGGATCTGTCATCCCTGTTAAACAGTATTTTCCTGCAGGCAAGGGCCGTGTCTGATGGTTCATCTCTAAAACAACCATGCACCCCTGGGGCACAGCATGCAGCAGTCTCTACAAGGACTGTTTCTCATTTGTTTGATGGATACCCAACACTTCTTCTTGCAACCAAACTTGTCGGGCTCACCCTTGATTTTGCAAAAGTACCTTAGAAGGGTCCCTGCCCCACTGAAGATGCTCAGAAAATATTTATTAAATAAAAGGGCCAAAGAAAGGAACACCACTCATCATGTCCTTTAAAAACTCACGCAATCTACTCAAGAAAAGGCCCTGGCTAACACCAGCCAGTTTCCAAATACTACTCTGAGCCAGCAAACACCATGTTCCTCAGTTTGTCGCCCCATTTCTAGGAAAAGTATAAATCAGGCAGTGAGTTTCCCTGAACGTGCTGTGATGAGGAAGTTGGACAACTTTTTCACATAACCCATGTGGTCTCATCTCATACTGGCCCTGTTATTTGGGTCCCCTTAACCAGGTGTATTTATTATCAAATACAAGTAACCAATTCCAAACCACAGAAACTATTTCCTCACTGTCCACCAAGGGAATGAGTGACCAAGAGCTAATGGTAGATGAACTTGGGCTATGGCTTTATGCCAGAGTTCAGGTTCTACACCTCTAGTCTGAGACCTTCTTTGGTGTGAAGGCTTTTCTCACCATCAGACCTCCAAAGAGAGGAATTACACTTATTTCCTGTTCTGTGTCTTTGTGTCAGAGTATGAAGTTTCATATATAGGGACCTCTATAGGCAGACTGGTGTACTGGTCTAGATGGGCATTGCAGGGTCAGAAAGGGCTGGTCCTTGTGTCAATGGAGCTTCCATCTATCCCAGCTAGACACGGGATATAATAATCCTGGACCTGAACCAGGTCTCAGATGTGATAACAGCATCTCTGCCCCCATATTTCCAGCCAGTCATCCCTAAGGGGTCCAATGTCTGAGTATAAGATCCCACTTTGTCCCTTCTTCTTACCTCAGAGATTAAAGGCTTCTCGAGAGATTTAATTGCAGAGAGCAGAAGAGAGAAAGGAGGTGTCACATGTCCTGATGTTCTTTGTGACTCCTCACTGCCTTCTTTTACAAAAGCTCAGATCTGCCCCTTCCTATGGTAACCTAAGTGCTGCATGGAATCTGGAATCCAATGCAGATAGGAGATAAGTTCATTCTACTGAAGACACACTTCATGGTATCTATCCCTGTGAGATGATCTATTTCCCCATGCAGCTGAGGTATCCTGGGCAGCCCACCTCCTCCCCAAGAGGAGTTTCAAGAGGTGGCGATTTCAGTATGGATGCCCTGCTCTCTGTTCTGCCCTGCTTGTCCATTCAGCCCCTCCCATTTCAGTGCCCTCCCTCCCCACTCTCTCACTGACCACCAGTTCTGCGAAGCGGACATTAAGCTCCTCTGGGTTCGGGATGGGGCTGGAGAACTCGATGTACTGCAGAGGGTGGCTGTCCCGGAGGTTGATCTCAGGGAGGTCACTGCCCCCGAAGCAGCACAGGAAGCCCAGGCCATGGCGGCTCCTCTTGCGGGGGGCCATGGTCACTGCAGGCTAGGGGGTCAGCAGGCAGATGCCCTAGGTCCTCATCATGATCTGGGCACAAGAACAGAGAGCACAGAGTGGTCAGGCATGGCAGTCAGACAGGCAAGGGCAGAGGTCACTCTGCCTTCACAACATCTGTGTCCCATGGACTGTCAAGAGCCCTTGACTCTATAGCCAAGGACTCCTCCCTCCTCCCACATCCTACCTCTGTCCCCTCTAGCTGTTTCCATGGAAAGCATTTATGTGCCCTCCCCACCATGCCCTCGGAGTGTTTCCTGCCAGAACACTTCACATGCCCCTTCTGTGCCCCAGGGAAGAGAGGAAGGCTGCAGTTATAGAAGGTACTTGTAGGTGGGCAGAGCTAAATCTCCATGAATGTGCAAATGGCATCCTATTCCCTATTGTCTGGAAGATCAGTTTCCAGCAAGATGCACTTACTCACTTGATTCATTTCAGGGTCTGGGGATTGATTTCAAGGCATTAACCAATGGCGGGGAGGGAGAGGGTTGGAGAATGCTGGTGGGGGAGACATCAAGATCACTATATGGGATAGCTCCCAGAGCAGGGCCCTAGAGGGGTAGAGACTTGAATGGTCTTCTCATCAGTCTGTCACACCCAGGATATTTGGATAAATGTGAAATATCAACAAGGTAAGGGTTCACCCATCCACCTAGAACACCGATTCTCAACCTTTGTAATGCCACAGCCCTTTAATATAGTTTCTGTGGGTCTTGACCCATGGGTTGAGAAGACTGATCTAGAAGAAGGAGGTCAATGTCAGAGAGGTCATCTGGGAAGCCATTAGAGTGAATTCTAGGTAAGGAAATCAGGCTTGGGATGGTGTTCAACATTTTGAAAGAAATCTGCTCAGATCTGATTTTCATACCAATTAAGAAGAGAGAACACTGCTCTGGCCAGAGAGCAGAACTGATGAACATCCAACAGGTGAGTGGCTGTTGGAACAGAAGGGGTTAAGCCTTTGGCTTGCCACTGGGAGATTGGGTGGCTGTTTGAACAGAAGGGGTTAAGTCTTTGGCTTGCCACTGGGAGAGCCTAGTCTCTGGCTTGGGGAGAAACACTGGCCCAGGTCATTAATGCCACATAGCCTCTAGGTCAATGAAGTCCAAGGCCTCCAGAACCACCTTCAAATACTGGTTCCTGAACATGCTTTCAGGCAACCTGGGAGGGTTCAGCAGAAAGACCATAACTCACACACCAAACTGCTGCCAGGCATATTCTCACTATCCCATAATTATGAATCTTAAATGTCTGAAAAGACAAAAGATTCTGTTTTTATCCCTGTTGAATGTCGTCATTTTGTGAGGGGTGTCAAGATATTTGATTTTTGTCGTCACCTGCATCGTTGCTAAAACTGTTGACTATGGCAAGGACACAGACCCTAATGACACAGCAGCCTCATCTAGGAATGCCAGAGAATTGTACCTTTGTATTCTCAGGGAGAAGACCTTTTACCAGCTCTAAATCCATGTAACTACTACGCTCTCATCTAGCCCTCTTTTCTACAAAAAACAACATGAGAGATCTCCCCCAAAGCCCTGTGGAATTGAAGAGATGCTAAATCTCTTCCTGAGAATCAAGCTCTAGAATCTTATCAAAAAAGAAAACAAGATAAATTTGGCATAACTTGTTCTCAGTGAACACAGGGTAACTTCTAGAGAACATTGCTTGATTTCCTAAGTCCTAACAATCTAGCTAATCACTTAAGCGTAATCTTATCTGGCCTCTTTGATGTCATAACCTATTTTAATTGTCATCCTTTTAAAAGAACAAATGTTTACTGGCTCCATTTTATCTTTCTTTATAAACTTACAGACAGACTTTTTAATAGCCCAGGAGAGCCTCAAACAACATACTATCCAAGGGTGCCTTAAACTGTTGGTTACCTTTGCTTTGTTTCCATATCAGCTCTCACCAACACAGGGAAGGCTGTGTTAGGGCAGGAACTACCTCTGTCTTCTTTGACAGTTCCTCCACCTCCCCCAATTTCGATAGCCAATAAAAGCCTTGCACTTAGTGGGTACTCAATAAATATTTCTTGGTCAATTAGAAGATGACCTATGCTCGCAGAAAAGAAGAAAAGAGGGTCCTTATTAAGCAGACAAGGCATCTCTGACTATGGCAGTTGATAAGCAATCAGGAACCTTTGTATGGATCAAGAGGACCACCCTGGCGGCTGGGGATAGGAGAAGCAGCAGGCAGGCTAGTGCCACAGTGCTGGCAGATGGTGGCAAAGACCTGCGATAGGCTGGCAGCTGAGCAAAACAGAGAGGAAGTGGGACTTTGTGGTTTCCATGGGACTTGATAAGCAAGGCCATGAGTAGGTGAGACAAAGCCCTGGCCTCTGACTTTCAGGCTTAGTAAAGCACCAATTCTTCAGGCAAATGGGGTGGACCAAGCCTCAAGTGTGAGATGATCACACAGAATGCAGACCAGATCCCCTTTGTTTCATCAGCCTCCAAAATGCAGCTGCAGCTGGTGAGCAAGACTGCTTTGTTCAGGGTACAGAGCACGAGAGAGAAGCTCCTGGGGCTGTGGGGAGCCTGGTTGACAGCACGGGAGGATTTGGGGAGGGATGGACTGCTGCCTGGGAGGACCTCTGAACACCTCTTCCTGCCTTCACCTCCTCCACTTCTTGTTCCCTAGTGTCCCTCTCACCTTTATTTGTCTTCAGCTCCAAAGCCAGACTTTAACCGGGGGCGGCGGGGTCAAGACAGGCCTGGCACACACCTGGCACACTGCCACGTCATACCCGGCTATAAGCAGCCTTGACTGCTCTGGCTGGCCAGTGCCCATGCTGTACCTATTGTTAATATTTTAACATCTCTCCTGAGAACAGGCAGTGAGGTGCAGTGGCCCTCAGGAGGAGGGACGCGTACACAGACCCTCCAAACGGGAAGTACCATCCCCCAAGAAAAGGGCCTTGTGCACTCGGGGGGCTGCTGCATATTTGCCCTTTTAAGGGGCTGCCTGTTTGACAGCTCCCGAGAGTGTTTATGTTCTGAGGACAACCCTCTCCCAGCTACCCCCGCCTAAGTCTTTTCCTGCTTCCCTTTCATAAGGCGCCATCTGAACATCCAGGACAAAACCCTCGGGCTCTCAACTGGAAGGAGCCTCAAAAATCATGTCACTCCATGGTAGAAATGAGCAATTGAGGTCCAAAGAGAAAATGTCTCATCTGGGGTCACACAGTTGGGGACAGGGCTGCGATTAAAACCCAGGACTCCAGCAAGAGGAATGCAATAGATCACTGTTCCCCCAAAGAGCTTATTCCCCCACCAGTGGGCCTCTCCCCACCTTGCTCCCAGCCCAACAACTTCCTTCCACTACGGCAGACACATCTCTATGGCTTAGTTCAGAAATGCTTCTAGTCACATGGTCCAGGAGAGGATGACAGAGGCTCCAAATGCCATCTGCTTCTCCACAGCATCAGTAGGAGCTGCTTCTGTCTTGCAAGCCCTAATTTCTGGCCCAGTCCTGCTCTGATGCCTCCTTCACTCCTGTTCCCATGGGTAGAGGGGGTGCAGAGGCTCTGAAGCCAGACAGACTGGGGTTTGCCTCCTGCCTTTGCCTCTCCAGCTGGTGCTGCTGGGCATGTCTCTTAAGCTCCCAGGGCCCCCGTTCCTCATCTGTGTCATCTCGATGGATTTCTGCAAGGAGTAAATGCAGCAATAGAAGAAAAAGGCCTAGGGCACGTGGGCTCTCCTAGATGGAGCCCCGCTGCTGCAGGCCCTTCTTTGCCATCCTGATCAGCAAGGTCAGACTTGCCCTGCCCAGAGCCTGCTGCATCAGCCCTTTTCCAGGCACAGCTGAGGCTATGAGTGGAGATTTGCCCAGCCAGATTTAAGAAGCCCCCAGCCTTGCCTTTGCAAACTGGGAATCCTGGCCAGAGGAGCTGGGCTGTTCCCTGGGCTCTGGGTTGCTCTAGCTAGAAAGATAAACAACTCACCACTGAGCCGGGCAGGGAGTGGGCAAAGTGAGGGAGCCAGAGTAATTCATTCCTGCCAAAGCCCTTGAGAAAGAGGAGCACTGAGGTTTCTACCTCAGAGAACGGAGGCGCAGTGGGGACACGGAAGGGGAAGGCGCACAGAAGGGGAAACCCAGCAGACCTGAACTCAGGCCAGAGGGACTTAGCCTGCCCTCCCCCACTTTTCTCCATACAGATCTCCCCAACACCAGCAGTTCCCTGCCCCCACATCCTGTCTCCTTGCTCCCTCCCTTCTTCCTGTGGGGAAAAGGTCATCTCAGGGCAGTTAGTCCCTAAACACAGACCAACTGGCGTAAGACACCAAACCAACAGCCCATTGACCAACACCTTCTGTGAGGGCTAGAAGGCGCCTCCAAGGGGTCCCTCGTTTCCCTGTCTCCAGCCAGACTTCACCCCCTCACTGTCACAGTCCCAGCACCTCAGAAGGAAAGCACACTGCCTTAACTGGAGCTTGACCTGGCTCTGTCACTGGTCCTCCTTGGGCACGGTTTCATCTCTGTCCAATGGTGGGGTTTGACTAAAACCTGCAAGGCCTTGGACAGCCCTGACAAAACCCTGACCTTTCATGCTACCTGACTCCATCCCAGCCCAAAAGATTTCCCGAGATGCTCTCCTGCACCTGTGCTGAGCACGCTCCCAGGTTCCACCGTCAACTGGAAAGGGCTTCCAATCACTTGATTTCATTTCTCCCATGTGGTCCATAAAGATGCAAACACTAACCTTCACCCAGAGGTTTCCACCAAACGGCTTTTGTACACTTACGGACTTCCAAAGTTTATTCCTTAGTCTTGAGTAGAAGGAGAACAATACTAACACTTAAGACTTGGAAATGTGGTAGACAAAGGCCGCATTTCCATTTTATCCCCATAGCAACTCTCTGAGATAGGTGGCTTTATTTCAAAGAAGTTACTTAAAAATAAACTCAAAAATGCAAAAAAAACAAACAAAAACAAAAACAAAAACCCTGTGGGGTTCAGAGAGTTTAGGTCACTTGCTTAAGGTCACACAGTTAGTTAAGACCATAGGTAGGATTCAAACCCAGGACCCTCTGACTCAAAAGCTATAAATCACTAAACCACAAGGCACATATCCAAGAAATAACCTAAGCTGAGATCTGCTCTGAGCTTTCTCAACTGGCCTATAGACTCAGATTCAGTAACTTGTAGTTCTACATTTCCTATGAGCTAGGGCAGGTGTTTTCACAGTGCTGCAATCTCATTTGAGCCTCACAGTGACTTTGTGAGGTGGTTGTTGTTATGACCCCCCTTTATAGATGATGATATTGCAGCTTCAGGAGCTGTTACACGGCTTGGTCAATAACACCTAGCTGTTAAGGGACAGATCTGGCACTCACAAGTAAGTAGTCTGACTCCAAGGCTACTAGTCTTGTTACAGAACCAAAGATGACTCACAGCCCTTCCGTTAGCTCTTGGGCCCAATGCTGTGGCTTTAGGGCATTCAAATTGTTCTCTCCTGTCCCCTTTCCCACCTCGATACATGTGGGTCCCAGGGCAAGGACATGCTATTGACCATTTGGTGCTGCACTGATAATTTTCTGCATTATTTCATTTATTCTCCAACCTTCCAATAGTATCACTATCCCTTCTTACTGATGATGACATTAAGACTCCCAAAGGTCTGGCAACTTGGCCAAAGAATGAGTGCTATACATGAAGAGGCTGGGTCTGAGGATAGTGGCGTGTTATCAAACACCTGCTTTGACTAGCTTCTAGACCCACGTGCTGGATGCTGACCTGGGTGACGAGGACCCAGGAGTAAACAAGGCCTGGTGCCTTTCCTCGAGGCCCCCTTCTAGTGGGAGAACAAGGGGAGTAAGGCAGTGACAACAGAGGGTTAGAGAGGGTTTGGGCAGCACTAAGAAGGAGGAACACGGGAGAGGGGCGAAGGGAAATCAGGGCGGGCTTCCAGGAGAAAGTGATATTGATCTAGTCTTGAAACAGCTGAGAGAATTAAGGAAGAGTGTAAGGGGAGGGAAAGGCATTCCACCCAGGAACAGCATAAACTAAGGCTTAGAGGTGAGGCATACACATGGCATGTCTGAGGCCAGAGTCCTGACCAGTGGCTAAATCAACAGGCAAAGCAAGTGTGCAGGGTTCCCCAGTACCCCGGTTTGATGGCAGAGCTGCAGGCATCTGGGGAACCTGCTCCTTTCCCCTTCACTCTGGATCCCTTGGGGCTAGGGCTGGGAATGGGGCCCAGAGCTGCTGCATGGAACATAGGAATGTAAACAATTTCCTGCTCCGCAGGCAGCTATTGCTTCCTATACACTGACCCTCTACATGCCAAGCGCTGTGCGGGTCACCTAGGAAGTGACCCTGGGCCCAGCGGGAGGCCTGGCTCCCCATGGAAGAGTCGATGCTTTTCTATCTTAGGCTACACTGCCAGGCCCGCTGTGCACCCACCTCCCCACTGCCTACCTACACACCTTTTTCCACCTCAACCTCTGATAACCATCTCCTCAGGCTTTGCGGGCAGCAAATAGGCCCAAGGGTCCCCCTTAACAGTATCAATATCCACATACCCCATGGAAGTGTTAGAATTACTGAAACCTAACTCTACCCCACACATTTGGTTGGGTTCTGTTCAATCACCACGTGTTTAGATACCACTAACCATGTGGCTTCTGACAAGTTACTTGCCTCTAGGAGCCTCAGTTTCTTTATTTGTAAAATGGAGGAAATAAAAATAGTACATAATTCATTGGCTTATCTGAATGTTAAATTCATTAATGTTTGTAAAGCACTCAAAACAGGGTCTAGTAAAAGCAAAGGCTATTAATAGCCATACGTATAGATAAGCTACTGTTACATGCAGGAAGATACCCGAATATTGACTGTATGCATTACAGCAAGTTTTCTCTGTACATGGATGAATGTTATATTATTATAGGGCTTTGCAAAAGTTACAGATTCCAAATCCAGCATGCAGAGTGGTTTTGTAAACACTGTCCTATTAGAAGACAGCTCATTCATTTAAGTATCATCTACAACTACTGTCATATGGCAGAGACAGTGTAGCCCACAGAGCCCAAAGCATTTATTAATAAGCCCTTTACAGAAAAAGACCCATGTTAATCCTATGTAACTGACAATATCCAATTAGTTTTCATGTATAGAAACATCAATTTCAGATGGCTCCGCTTAATATATCCTACTGGCCTCTCACTCGTCCTGTCTGACCTATTAAATTGGGAGTGCCATGCTCTAAATCTAGTGATTCTAATTATAATAACATTATAGTTATCATTTATTGAGTACATAGTGTGTTCAAAGTTTATCTGAAACTTTCACCTTCTCCTTTTACAGATGAGGAAATATGAGGCTCAGAAAGATGCTAACAATGTGACTAAGACTCAAATTAGGTCTCTAGGCACCGCCACTGTGCTGCCCCTGCTTGGTGCTTCTAACCGGTTGCTGAGAGTGGGATCTGATGAGGACCAGAAGTGAAGAGCATGAAGGCCTCCCATCTTCCCACCTCTCTGTGTGTCCAGCTCTGAAGCCCAGTCCTGTGACTTCTCTGGAAGGGCAGTCTGTTTCTCTCTCTCTGTGTCTGTTTCTCTCTCTTCTCTCTTCTCTCTCTCTCTCTCTCCACCCCACAGGTAGCACTTAGAACAATCTGATTTTCTGACTTGCAGTGTGAGTCTCAGGCCAGACCAGACTGGGGATAGAAAAGTTTTCAAAAATAAGCAAGCTCTTTCCAGGACTGGGAAACTATTCTTAGCAGCTGCCTAAATTATAGTCTGGTTCCCTTGCACTCTGGGAAAGGCAGAGAAAGCAAAAGTAAACTCTCCCAGCCCCAGAGACCCCTCTGTGCAGGGTGGGGGTGGGAGGCACAGAGGCGTTCACTGAGCCTGGAGAAGAGGAAGGAGAGAACTTTCTGGGAAAAATGAAACTGAAAATCCCTCAAAGTGACATTTTTCTAACTGGGGAGTGAGGGTAGGAGTTGTGGGTTTTTCAAACGGTTTTCTTGTTTTGAGAAATGACAATGAGAATGCAGGTTTCTTTGTATCACCAGAGTAGGAAATGAGCAGATGGTAGCTCTCTAAGACCGTAGTGAAGCAGTCACTCCTTCCTTCATTCATTCATTCATCCAACCACACCTCCAGGTTTCTGGGTGTTTTAGATGAAGCAGGTATCAAATCCTCTCCTCACAAAGTGCACCATCTTGGGATGTGGGGGAGGAGGCGCAGCTCCGGTCTCTGAGACTGCAGAGAGGGAAGAGAAACTTCTGGCAAGGGTGACCTGGAACACTGAAGTTGGACTTTAGGAGAAGGAAGGACATCAGTACATGCTAGTGGGGGTCCAAGGAAGCATTCTCAACAAAGTGTGTGCCAGAGAGAGGATCAGGCATGAGCAAGAGCCCAAGGTGAATGAAAAGCTAAGGCAGGCAGCTGTGCCAGGCAAGCACGCAGAGCTCAAAGAGGTGCAGTGGGAACCAAGCCTGGGGCTGGGAGGTGCAAGCCAGTGAAGGGTATGTGGGTGGGTAGGTAGTAGCTGATTGGTTCCCAGCTTATAGGAGAAGACAGAGTTGGTGAGTTTGGGTTGGAGCTCTGAGAGATTCAGACAGACATTTCTGGTGGCACTGAATGGGGCAGAATTCCAAGAAGGAGGAGCAGAAGCCAAGGAGAATTGGGAGGCAAGACCGTCTGTCTGTGCAGAAGTGAATGAGGCCCCAAACTGCCAAGAACAGCGAGGAGGGGATGGGTGCTAGTGATATCGCTGTCAAGGAAGGGTGTGAGTCCACGCACGTGAGGGAGGATGGGCACTCAGAGCAGGGAGTTGGGCTGGCAGTGGGACCAGGAGGGTTGGTGCTCTTGAGCACCAGCTGTGGAGTGAGAGAGAAGGCACGTCGGCCCGTCTCTGCCAACCAGTACAGTCGCAGTCTGGGGCTCCTGAGCAAAGGGAAATACCCTGCCCATGACAATGCATCTCCCCAGAGCCCCCTGCATCGGGAAGCCAAGCGCTCACCTGGTTTACACTGACAAGCTGTGTTCATTGAAAAGTGCAGGGAAAGAGCCCGTGTTCCCTATATTCTAATCCCAGCTCTCTTGCTAGAGCAGCCCTGCTGAGAGCTCAGGGCCAGGGAAGCCCCTGCTGGCCACTCCTGGTCTTCTTCTTCCAGGGCCCCTGTACAAAAGGCATTGAGTACCCCAAGGTCCTCTCGTGGCAAGCTGGAAACCCCGTGGGGACTGTGCACATGGAGCAGCCCTTCTTACATCCAGCTCGTCCCACTTAGCACCCTGCATTCACCTCAGGGCCCACAGGCACATCCTACCTCCTCAGAGGGCAAGCTGGCCTAGAGCAGGGCGTGGAGGAGGCCTGGGGTGGGTGCTGAGCTGCCCCTGGGAATGCAACTGAAAATGTAGATCCAGGGTGACCCCTCACCTGCTCCTCAATTGGGCATGTACAGTTTCATCAGTTCATTCATTCATTCTGACAAATATTTGTTGAGCCCCTACGTACCCTGCTAAGAGCTAGACAAATACATTGTAAACATCAATTCAGTTCAGCTGGGAAGAGAGATGATGAAACAAGATATGGTTAAGACAAGGAAAGTACAAGAGCTAGAGCCTGAGGAATGTTCGCAGAACCGCATCCCAGTGGGGTTCTAGTTCACCCTGAGTCCTCTTCCCATGCAGTCTGTTTAGAGGGGGCATCGTAGTGGAATGACAGCTGGGAAATAATCAGAGATGCCACCAAAAGTTCAGGACCAGAAGCCCATCCCGGGTCACCGACACTGTAAAGGATACAAAACCACTCAAATATTAAAACATAAGATGAGCTAATGTGGATCAGTCAGATAATGGATAGATGATGGATGGATAAATCCACACGCACGGGTATGACAGCCTGAAGTAGTCAGCACTGAGTGGCTGGGGCTTTCAGTGATGCTACTTGTATTTTTCTGGATTTTTCCAAATATTCTACTATTAACTTCTATTATTTGTATCAGAACAAAATGTTATTTTTCAAAGAAGAAGAACCCTAGACTAAGAATGAGGAGACCTAGGGTTAAGCCCCATCTTGAATGACCTGGCACAAGAGAACATGATTCCTTTGGTTGGGTCTTGTCTGAACATGAGTAGGTCAAACCACTATCTAGAGTTCCTCCTACTCCTGACACTAGCAAGTGTTCCCCACAGCACATGAGATGCCCAAAGACGCTGGTTGAATTGAATCATATTCCATGAGCTCCCATCAATGACCGTCCTTCTCATTTGTTCAACTGTTCATTAATCACCATTGATTTTTCAGCACTTCCTCTGTGCCTGGCTCTGCTCCTGGGCTAGGCATATAAGTGTGACCTGATCAGAAAAGATATTGCTCTCATAAAGCTATTGTCTCCCAAGCTTGGAGTCTGCTCGTTGTCTTCAATCCCTAATGCCCCATCCTGTTAGTAATTCTTGCTACCTTTTTTCCCAAAAGGACTTGAATATATTCGTTTCTTTCTGAAACTCCAAGCTCCAGACCTGGCACCATCCCACATGATTTCATGCTAAGCCAGTGCTGACCTCTCAGTTCCCCCTCTTTCTCAGCCATCCTGCAAACAGCCTTTTGAAGAAGTTTCTGGGGTTGTTCTTCTTTCCTCCATTCAGATGAACAGACACAGCTCCGGGCCCCTGGGTGAGTCAGAACAGGGCACTAGCAGCCTGGATTACAGTCCAGGAATTCCTCAGAGGCCCACAAGATTGACAATGGGAGCCATGAAATGGAGGTGTCAGAACAAAGCATCAGGAACACAGGGATTGAGTTGGATGGGTTGGGAGATTCCTGATCCTGGTGCACTGGATAGGTAAGTGAGTAGATGCTCACTAAAGACTGAAGGGGTGGGAGGAGAGAAGGAAGAGATCAGTGCTGCTAGCATGCGAGAGAGGGCTTGACTCTGTGAGTGAAGGGGTGAGTGTGGGGGGTGCATTTATGTGTGTGCACTTCCGGGTGGGGTGTGTGTGGGGGGGTGTGTTGGTGATGTGGTGTGGTGTGTATGTGCAGTGCATGTGTGTTTATGTGTATATGTGAGCTGCTGTGTGCATGCGGTAGGGTGTGTGTGTGTGTGTGTGTGTGTGTGCGTGCACGCGCATGAGTGGTAGGTATAGTTGGTGTGTGTGTATTGTGCTGTGAGTGTTTAGGTTTATGCACACGTGCATAAGTGTGTATTCATCTCCAAGCAGCAAATACATGTAATTTCACTGACTTTCAAGTGTAAGGAGAGAGAAGACCCAGTCAGCTCCCCAAAGTATTTAAGCAGAGGAAACATTAGTATCACTGAAAATCAGCCCCCATGCCACTTTCTAATCAGCCCGCCTTAGTTTATAATAAAGGAGTTGCCCAAGCATAACATTTAGGAAATGTTACTGTGGAGAATGCAATGTCTTTTCTGCATTTCCCCAAGAACCACACGGGCTGAGAGCAGAGGCCCATTCAAAGGATGCTCACATCCTCCAGAGGCCAGAGACTGGGTGTTCACATGCGTCATCTCTCAGCACCCCAGAGAGGGCAGGATTTTTGACTGATGAGGACACGGTGCTTCAAAACCCGGAGCCAGGGCTCTTTCCTGTAACATCGCATCTCATTCCAACCCAGGGTTGATTCAGCTCTCGGTGGGGGGTGTCCCACGAGGAGGGTTCTCAGGGGGATGGGCTCTGGGGGAGGATTCTCCAGGGGAAGGGAGCACTGGGGGGAGTGTGTGTGTGTGTCTAGAAGATGTGACTGGGTTTCTCTGGGGTACCCCACCCTCTGCCTCTGCTATTTGAAATCAGGATAGTATTGCCCATGACTATATATGGTTAGTGCTCTGCATGGTGAAAGGAGGGTGGTGGGTTTTAGCCGCTTCCTCACTAAGCCTGAGAAGGAAAAACAAGTAGCTGATAATAACAGATCCCCAACTCCTCCAGGCTCTGCACTTTCTAAAACAGATATTTGACACATTATTAGAAAAAAAGGAAAAAGGATACTAACATTTATTAAGAGGTAGGCTGGGCCCAGACTTTCACACTTACTTCATTTAATTATCCCAACACCCTGCAAAGATAGTAATATGAGCCCGTATAAGGAAATTAAGGCTTAGAGAAGGCCAGTAACTTGCCCAGATTATTAGTAACGTTCATAAAACATGTGAACCTCCAGTCTGACTGATTCCAGAACTTACACACAGCCTTTCCACTGTGAGGAGATGGCAGCAGGCAAATGGCAGTGTCACTGTGAACAGTCGGCACCCCTGTGGGTGGTGGCACCTTCTGTGGAGTGCTTCCCCATCTCTCCCTCTGTCCTCCATACCCCAGCTCTCAGGAAAGAACTGGGCACTTGCACAGAGAAGCCACGTGCCCACCTCCCCAGTGCAGGAAGCAGCGGCCCCATGATAATTCTCACTACTCACACTGAGTCACAGAAAGGTCCAGGCTGTCCATCTTCAGGACCACCCTCTAGTGCATGCAAGCTGGATGTGCTCAGGAGGACCCCTGTAATTGTTTCAAAGCTCTACTGTTACCATCTTGAAATTTTTAGTAATTTTTGCACATTTTCATTTTGTGCTGGTTCAGAATCACACAGCTGGTTTTGCCCATCTTCTGCAGGGGCCAGTACAGGCTGTCTTCCCCAGGAAGTGCAGCCCAGCTGGCCACTCCCTGTGTGTTTCCAAAAATGTTACCCACAGTCCCTGAATGGTCAGGACTAAATGAGACAAGTTACTTTAATCTGGGGTGGCTTCCTGCCCAAATGTTCTTGATCTGCTGCTCAGCTGCTCCCACCCTGATCTTTCCTCCTTATCACACCCACTTCCCCACCCCAGCCTCCCTGGCTTCTGGCCATGCTGTCCTGCTCCCTAAACACACCAGTGCTCAAGGGACTAAAATTCCTAGAGGGCAGGACACTTTATCTCCAACTTTCCCCACGGGGCTCTGCTCACACACTGCAGAAACTTGATAAGAACTGAAGTATTAAATGAATTGCTGGCAATGTTATCTATCAATTAAAAAAAATTAAAACATTGATATGACAAAAAATGAATTGCTATATTTCCTGAACTCTTGACCCTATCAATTGTAAGACATATCATCAATGTGATGGCATTACATTTAACACACACAAAGATTGTGTATCTTTCTGTAATTGGATAAATAATAAAAGCAGAAAAATACCTTAGCTTTGAAATACAGTAAAGAAAGGCTTTGCTCATTCTGCTTGTGGATTCTCAACAATACCCCTCACCCTATCCCCATGTCCATCTCTGCCTCCTCTTCTCCTTCTCCCACCCACCTCATGAGATCCTGCCTTCTCCAAGCAGCCTTCTAACCACTCTAGCCTACCTAACCCACCCCCAAATAAATGCAAAGCATTTTTTGTCCACTCCGTTCACAGGGAAGAATTCTCTAGTATATATTCATTATGTACTACATGGTGGCACTTTATGTTATTTGATTTCTTCCCCCCCCCCCCAGTGGTAATGCAGAATTTATTTACAGAAAAGAATACAGAAAACACTAAAGCTCCTGGTAGAGAGAGACAACTCAAGTGGGGAGAGAAAAGCTCTTTCCATTTCTCTCCCTGTCTTTCCCTGTCTCCCCCTTTAGTCTCGGGGTATATATAG